>JARYHS010012519.1:152853358-152954739 GCA_031002005.1 Vandiemenella viatica | reverse complement strand
GATAGAGGTTTTCTTTTTATCGCTGTAGAATGCGCAACAGAGGGTACAAAGTGTATCCAGAGAAAGTTATAGCAGGCTAAATAATTTATTGTATTTTTAATGATAGACTGTTTGGAGTAGTAATTTATGTGTTATACACCAAATAAGTAAAAAAAAAAAAATAGTAAGAAAAAAAACTTCTAGCATAACTTGACCGTCATAATCTTTACGTAAACGAGCATGTTGTCATCTTGATCTGATTAGAACACTGCTTATGGCCTTAGCCTGCAAAATGAATAAAATTGGATGCTACATTTAATTGATACCGTTACAGAGAAGAGAATCGTCTAGATTAGATAGCCTGAAACTATATCTACATCTGTACCTTAACGTCCTGGCCTCTCATTCGGGAGGACAATGGTTCGAATCCCAGTCCGGGCATCCAGATTTGGGTTTTCCATGGTTTGCAAAATCACTCCAGGCGAAAGCTGGGATGCTTCCTTCAAAAAGGCCATTGCCGAATTCCTTCCCGTTCCTTGCCCCCCCATCCCGCCTCTAATGACCTCGAAGTTGACGAGGCGTAAAGCCATAATTAAAATAAAAAAGTACATCTATACTCTGAATATTATAAAGTAGTGGGCGGCAGAGGCTGCTTTCTTCAAAAGTGTCTGTGTGCATTCCAGTCACGAATAGCACGAGCTAAGACAGAATTCATATAAACATCAGTAAGACACGTAATTTCTCTAATCCTATCTCTCCTGTTATTGTGATACAAATAGGATGGTGGACGAATCATTTTATCGTACCCATAAATGATAGGAGATGTTCACATGTTTGCCAATAAATTCAAACGAAATTTTCGTCTTCTGTCTACCAGACAATCCCTGCTCAATGAACGTAACAATTCTGTGATGCTTTCTTAAGGGATGGGGCAAGCAGACATGAATCGAGCGGTTCTCCTCTATACTTTCTCTTTACTATAAACTAATCCCTTGCGATACGGATAGTAAACTGCACAGCAGTACAGTAGTCCAAATGTGGAAGCTCGACAGTTTTATGCATTATGTTCTCTACCTGTGCACTACAGTTTTTCGGAATTCGACCTATAAATCGCAGTCTAGAAATAGCTCTACTTACGACAGAAGTTATGTGTTTGCCCTATTTTATGTTGCTTTATACTGTTAGGCCCAAATACTTCATGGAATCAACTATATCAATATCCGAACTGTCTACTTTGTATTCCTGAAAGAACGCAATCTTTTTGTTTTTTCCAATAAGTATCAGTGGATAGCTAAAAAACCTAATGACCTCGATTAATCTAAATTAAACAATCGTAAAGTTGACAATTACATTTCTACATTTCTGTGCTTCATAAAACGAACACTGGAGGAATTAACTTGTTTTTACAAAAAAAATAATAATAATAATAATAATTACACACAATTTATGTTTACAGTTTACAAATTTTTTTTAAATTAAACTCAAATATTAAATGTTACTGCACCTTCTGCCCTCCTCCGTCCACAAACAGACACAACTTACAGAAGAACACACTAAACGTAACACCGCAATGGTAATCAACCCAAATGAATGACAACACTAACTGTGTCCAGTTCCCAGCTCACAAATTACGCATCTCACAAACAAGGCATACAGAGCACAGATTACATATTTGACAGACAAATGACGACAATTAAATTCCTCCGTGCGCACGTTTGCCGCAACTATACATTAACACTGCGGAGCGCCAGAGAGCAATATATTGTGCAGTGGTTAATTATTCTTATCATCACATATATTGCTCCAAAGATTCACGCAAATATATGATTTATTAGCAGAAAAGTCCGCACCGTTGGCTCAATTCTGTGCTGACATATGGTAATCAGGTTCGAAATTATACGTATAATAATAATAATAGTAATATAAGCACTTGATCGATAGGATAGGGTAGGGGAGGTGGTGCACGATTCCTAATCACCACATTGTGTGCCAGCTTTTTAAGTTAAATCCCAACCTCTCTGCAGTGCGTATAGAGTGAGGGCACACGACCCTGTTAAGAGGTATGTAAAATGTTCTAGGGCTTTCCACCGAGGTAGCGCGTCAATGTAGGGCGACGTTTCGAAGCCTGCCTCAGGCTCCATCTTCCGGCGAAGTGTCTGATTCTTGGAAGCCTTTTAAGCGTGGACGCTTCCAAGAACAAGAAAGTGGAAATTATGGAGGGATGAGCTGAGTGCTCATCAGCCATGTAATCTACGTTGAGATTATAGGATATTGAAGGCAGAGGATTTTGAGTACTAACTGTAATTAGGAGGACCAAAGATAAAAAGACACTAATATGTGGCAGTCAGAAGTGGTAAGTGAAAGGCTTTGTGTGACATGAAGGTTTTAGGAACGAGTAAGAAAAATTTAATTGTTAAAAAAAACACAAAATTAAAGTAACCAAAGAGGAATTTCAGATTTCTTAGCTTCACCACAAGGAGGCAACATAAGTCCATTCCAATATAATAACAAACTGTTGCTATTTTGTAAAAATAGTAGTAAATTGAAAAAAAAGTTATTTTATTTGGATTTTTTAAATCTCAAAGGCACTACATTATCTGTAGTTAACGGGTCCTTAATAGCTGCAGAGTATAAACGTTACTGCTTCCGAATAAATTCCTGTATAACACTTTGTTTTTTAATTCAGCTGCGTCAGTACAGGCAAACCTTCCATTCCCAAATTAAGGTAAATACTTCACTTTTACGTCACAAAATTTTTTCTTCTGACATTTTCTCTCTGAAAGTGTCGGACAAAGTTTCGGCACGCTTGACTTCACAATTTGCACTCTGAGAGAAGCGACCTGACTATTTACACTGCAGGAAAACCTGGTGTCTGACACATGTTGCCCAACAATTCAAAGGTGTCTACCCATTTACACGAACATTGATATTAGCTCGCGTGATAAGTGTCGCAAGTATATTGCCCGTGTGCGAGGTCTGTCCCAAAAGTATCCGACCTTCCTTCATATTTCCCAGCTGGTGTTATTCTGCGCCATCGGATTGGTGGCATCCTTCGAAGTACTGTAGTCCCCATTTGACTGACGAATACTCTCCCAACGGTCTTTCCACTTTTTGGACCAGTCCTCGAACTGGTTTTTTGGTATCGCCATTGCTACGTTCGTCGTATTAGTTTAAAGCGTTTCTTTGTCGTCGAATTCGTGTCCTTTGATCGTAATTTTTAATCTTGGGAACAGCCAAAAGTCGCAGGGAGCTACGTCAGGAATTTACGGTGGCTGACGGAGCTGTACGACTTTGTGCTTTGTCAGATAGTGCTGCACGAAGTTTGATGCATGCGCTGGTGCGTTATCGAGATGAAGAAGCCAGTCACTGCTTGACCAAAGTTAATGCCGTTTTCTTCTAATTGCGTGACGCAATCTTTTCATAATTTCAAGATAATATACCTTGTTGATCGTGTGACCTTTAGGAGCATATTCGTGGCACACAACACTCTGATAATAATAAATCAGCAACGATTTGACATTGCTCCGACTTTGGCGCGCTTTTTTTCGGTCGTGGCTTCGACTGTAGCTTACACTGCGAAGACTAGTTTTGTTTCGGGATCATAACCATAAACCTACGATTCATCCCAATTATAATGTTTATAAACAGATTTTCATCATTACTGACCATTTGAAAATTGTCCTGAGCGATTTCAAAGCGAAGGTTTCTCTGCTCCACCATTAACAATTTCGGAATGAATTTCACACACTCGCGAACATTTTGAATTTTTCAATTAAAATCTTCCAAACACTAGTTTTCCGTATTCCAAGATCACATTCTAGTTCTCGCACAGTTAATCGACGGTCTTCATTGATTGTAAGTCGCACACGTTATGTATTATTCAGTGTTTTTGTCGTCGAAGGCCGCCCAGAGCGTGGGTTAATAACCACAGATGTGCGGCCATCTTTTAACTGCTCATATCACTATTTTATTTGTGTTTTGCTCATACAATCGTTCCCAAATGCCATCTTTATCACTTCGAAAGTCTCCGCACAACTTTTTTCGATTTTAACGCAACATTTAACGCAAATTCGTTGCTCCGATCTTTCCGTCATTTTTTACGAAGGCAAAATGTGACGAATGTACAAAACACTTTGTAAACAAACGCACTCTGCACATAACCTAAGGCTTCCCGGCGGCAACTGTGGCATCTGTTCGTGAAGATTTGTTGTTAACACTCATACGCGGCATATGGCACTAAAATTGTCAGGAGCGAAGCTATGAATGAAGGGACAGACCTAGTATATGAGCCTTTAGAATGAAGTGCTTTGTCAGTACGTCATTTGGACTTTACAGAGCGACATTATCTAGGACTTTATTTTAATATTCGAGTACGTGAAGACACCTGGAGCTGAGAGAAGGTCTGCCGAGGGGGACGGTAATGCCGACAGCTGAGGCGATAGAGAGGCCCCCGCCGCCCCCCGTCTGCCCCCCGGCTGATGTCAAAGGCCATCTCTGGAGGGGCGCTCGGCACACGCCTCGCAGAGCAAACAGAAGAGGAAGGGGAGCGCGCCCCAGTGTAATCTATTACGCAAGAACGGGGGTGGCAGGTGATACAGAATTAATGGATGTCAAATAGAGCCTGGCGGCAAGAGGTCCCACCGTCAAGAGTAAGTTCCTCGCGTTCCTTAAAGAAACATTTATATGAACAGAAACTCACTATTCCAAGAGGAGCTGCAAAATCTTATGGCAGCTGGATTGCACTCAGAAAAACTGCATAGATATTAGATCATTCACCGACTGAAGGTAAACGTCAAGTGTAAATGGAAGGAAGTAAGAAGTACATATGTACACATGAATGCATATCTTACTTCAACCAATCTTTTTGCTATATTTTTTTTTCTCTTTGTTTAATTATATGTGTTACTGTAATTTTATTAATGTCTGTACATAATGTGGATATTGTAGAATTTTCACAAGCCGTAGTGTGTATAGCCTTTGGGGTAGTTGTAAGTAATGTAAGAATCTATGACTGATAACAGCTCACCAGAAGAGAGCGAGCGGGAATTGCAGCTGGATGCGTTTTATAAGGTTTAGTATATTAATTACATTTTTTTTAAGTTTTTGCTGTCCATCAGTTAGCCTGGAAATGGCCGGATGTTACTGTCTTCCATCTAGATTCTCTCTGGAAACTGTACTACATAACAAAATCTCTGGTTACGTTATCTCACAACGCCAAAGCACATTCATCTTACAAACATTGTTAATACTAAAAATTTATAAAATAAATACATAACACTGTTACCTGACATTGTGAGAGGCGGAAGGTCTATTATGTGAAGAATTTAATTTTTAATTTTGATGTCTGCAGTTTTTGTAATAAGTGCTGTTACAAGGTCTTAAATGTTAATTTTTGGTAGCAATGTTAAATAAATTTAGTGAATCTTTCCATTGAAACAATAATTTTCATTTATGTAGCAACAATAAATCCTATCTTTTGCTGGATCAAAATTGTATTAACAGCACTTTAATTAAAACTAAATGAGCAACAGCTTGCACGTGTTCTTGACTTCTAGTCCAGAACATGCTGTGATTCACATTAATATGGAAATATTAAGTCATGCAATTCTTCGTGAGCTGATTGTTATATGCTAATTGTACACACTAATTTGCAGAAAGCTCATAAAATTTTATTGAGGATCTAACAACTCTACAAAAAGTTTTTAACGTAAGGGGAAGAAGTACTTACCGATTAGTGGCTTAAGAATAGCCTTCTTAAAATGTGCATACCAAATGCTTAAATCAAAATTTGTGATTCACTTTCATCTCTCAGTGGAGCAATCTTTCAGACCACTCAAATCACCTTGAAGATCCATTCAAAGTGTTTTCCAATGAGACGTCTTGTTCTGTAAGGAGCCTCACACCTACAGACACTGGTCCTTACCCTATGTGTCTGCAAGTACAACGATGGTTTCTTTCGTGTGATAAAAAATATAGAAAAGACGTATTTCAAAGTCTACGTATTTGGTGGACACCCGAGGTCTATTATGATTTCATTTGTGACCATCTCAAAATATATTATATGTTCCCTATTTCTGATCTATTTTGTCTTGAATATTATAAGTTTAAAGATTATTTTAACTTTTATAGCATAGGTATAGAGACATAAATGATAGAAATGAATAAGTGAACATATAATGAAAGAAAAAAGCTCGTTCTGGGAATGAAAGGTGAAGGAAGAAGCTTGTGGAAGAATTTTATAAAAAGAATAGATTGGATGGCAAGTTTTGATGTAAAATAGAAAGATTAATTTGATAGAAAATTGAACAGTTCAAAAAAATAATAAAATAACGGCATTGAAAACTGAGAGGAGCAAAACACTCCAGCTCGTAATATGTGATACGTATATTTTCTAAAAAAATATCGTGAGTTCTTTCATGTGTGTTAATATGCCAACCCTTTTCGACATTTCATCTGTTTGTTTTATGAGGCCGAAAATTAGACACCCGTTAGAGGAACATTTTACTAAAAGAAATCCCGCAGTCTTTACCGATAAGTGCATTAATTTGCATTGGAGGGTTTTCATCTGCTTCAGATGGAGTAATACTAGTTAAATATCCCTTACAGTTGGAGGCAAAACGTTTTAGTGATTCAAAACATACTTTACCAATAAAGCGATTGATCTGTCTGTTACCGATAGGCTTTAACGTACCATGGACCTTTATACACGTTGGTCAGTGAAATTACACGGCACTGGTCCCTAAGGAAGGCCTCTTCAAATCCACGGTTTAGTTCTGCGGAAGAGATGAAAAAGCTCTGTTGGGCTACGTCGGAAAAAGACGAAGAAAGACATTAGAGTGCCCGTGGAAGAGACGCCAACAGTAGCGGTGCGAACAGAAGACAGATACTTGAAGTCTGCTGTCACTGAGTCATTTTTAACTGCTCCGGGGCGAGGCAGCTCGTTCTATAACGGGCTTTTCCAGCTGTGTTTTCTTTGCAGAAAACGGCCACTTTATTAGGTACACGTTGAGTACGTACATAAACACAGTATCTAAATTTCTCAAAGAGATAACTTATTTCATTCCCCAATGGTGAATATATTCATTTTATTCAAATGTGAATTGTTTAAATTAAACAAAATTGTTCTAAGTATCAAATAATTGCGCCTCCACGTTATTTTTAAACCATCAACTGCTTTTTATATATGTGCCGGAAATTAAATAAACAAATTAATTTTATTGTATTTTCCCCCTACACGATAAATCATAGCATCACGTATGGATCATATCAAATGTTCGAGGATATTCCACCAAATATTGTAGAAGAGACAATTTTTTGCCTAAGAAAATAATTCTGTAATTAATAAAAACTAATTACATCATTATTTTCTTTGGATGACCAACAACATGCTTCTATATAATGTTATTTTGTAGGATGCTTTATATCAAGGTCTTCGCACCCAACGTAGGTTCTTATACGTAAGATCAATAATAATATAATTTGCTGAAGAGACTGGTTAAAAAGAAATAAAAAAATTACACCAAGCACAGGGTATGTGCTCGAGCATTTTTTATATGTAGAGACAACGATTTATCGAACTAATTTGGTTGTATGTGGGTGCGCAGACTTCCGCGGTCGTTGTCAATGTAATCTTGGTTGTCCGGGTTGAACCGCGTCAATTTGTCGAAACCTAACGTTTCGGCCATCATTTGGTTGTAGTAACCAACTGCAAGGCCCCTTGTTGTTGATGAAATTTTAATCGCTCTCTACATTGTACCTTTATTACCAGATACTAATTGAACATCTGTTGACTCGGTACCTTTTGCTCAGCATAATAATGGTAACCATACTGCTAGTCCCTTCGAGGTTGGTTAGTTTGAGGGTTAAGCTATTGCTAGCTTTCCTCCATATAATTCAAATAAATAATAATTTGAGATAATTTTATGTCCTTACTACTTGAGACAATGTATTTCATTCCTAAAAAGCAAATTCATATTTATGAAAACTGTTTACATCTCGTTGGCTGAGACTTTGCTAACGTTTCCTTTTATTTATTTTAAGAAATTGTTAATTTGAAAATAAATTTCTCCTCGTCTGTTTTGCCGGTTGATGGTCTAATAAACTAAGTAGCTTAAAAATGAAAGTGAACAAAGTGAAACAAAAAGAAAAAAAAATGTGAGGAGTATTTTTTAGTTTTAGCATAATGCTAAATAACACATTGCTGTATTTTGGCTGACATCAATATCTTTGAGTTTGACTTCTTTTGTACCTCATCCGTAGAAAAGGTTCATACATTCACAATAAAAAAAGATGAGTTATACACTTACGGTTCCATGGCTAAAAAAAGCGACTGGGTAACAGGGAAATGTTGATATAATTGTTTAGGATATTTATTTAGCAGGTGCATTAGTGTTAAAAAAAATATGACCATTTTGTAGTGACAATAAAAAAAATTTCAAGCGTGTGTCACCAGCAGTAATACAATAGTAGCGATAAATTTCAGCCATTTTAGATTTTGTTCTATCGATTTCCTGATTGATGTAAATTCTAAAAAGATATTACTGTATCGGGCTGTATAACGTCCATATGACCATTTTTCTGCAGTGTTTGTCTTCTTCAGTTGTACGGTACGTGAAGAACGCTGCGGACGCAGGGCGGCTGCGAGCTATCGACCTTGTGCCGTAGATATCAGCGATAGCAGAGATTGCGGGCTGCGCGTGCCCCACATAAAACAAATGTCGGCCCCTCCCCTCACCCACAATAGTCGATAACTCGCAAAGTGCGCCGGGAATGTGTTCGGTAGCCAGCTACGCGTGCACCGTCATCACGCCAGCTATATAGGTCGACCCTCACCCTAGCGGCTGGCTTGATAATTCCGCCAGATTTTACTGTGCCCCTGTACTGTAGTGGAATATAGTAGCCCCTGATAATATTCGTTTCGTAATTTCTTGTCATACAACACCAATTAGTTATTGATGACCTGACCAACCGCGACAAGTTCTTGGTGGCGTATCCGTACGAGAACATGAATCTAGACTTTAAGAAAAACCGAACCACAGTGTTGTATGACATGTATGCAAGATTCCAACAGTCTTACTACGAAAGAAGTAATCTTTCTCAGCTACTTAACCGTGAAGATTTCATCGCAACTGCATAGCTGATGCTGATGTGAGATCATCTGTCTGATGTCGATTTGTATATAGCTGATGGTGATTTGTCTGATGTGTGGTTATCTGATGTAAATAGTTGACGGTCATCTGTCTGTTGTCGATTTGTAAATAGTTTATGTTTAACCTTTTATAAATTGCTGTGGGGTTTTGCGAGTGCACTGTAATTTGGTATCAAATGCCAGTGCCACCATTCTTGTGACGTCATGGGTTTTTCCAAAAATTATACGGAGAAATTTTATTTAAAATTAAAACAATTTTATTTTTAAAAAATATCTCTTACAAATGTAAATTTTTATCAGTATACAGAGATATTATGTGGTATCCTAATGTTCTTGTGTAACTGATGAAATCTTATTACATTTGATTTTAAGACATCCTTCACTTGATTGTCCCCGCTTGGGTGTTGGACTGTTTTGCAAGTATACGCACAAACTCGAATGAATATATACTAATACAGGCGTCATTAATTGAATTATCCACAAATGAGGAGCTGAAACCAATGTATCACAATACGTACCACAAATTCTGGTTACAACAACAGATAGAAATTTGATATCCTGCATTATGGGTAAATGAGCCGAAGTAGTTAATTATTTTTCAGTCTTCCTATTTACTAGAACGCGTGTTCATCCTAGAGTCAGAAGATTGCAACTCACGAAATACATAAACAGTGAAATTGCAGTGCTTGTATACTGACATTCGAAACAGGTTGGGACACTGAAACTCATGTCTGGAGTTCAGATCTTTGACAGGTTGGCGGAATCGGGCATCTTCAACAACACTTAGAGGCCGCATATATTTTGATGAAGGCGTTTGAAGAGGTCCATGGTACATGGTGATGCATGACGGAAAATTTTACAACTAGTCAATCACACGTCGAAACGTACTCACCGACCTGTTTTCTTGCGGAAATCAGGGTAGGGAATTAAGATTGAATACAACCGTCCTCCGCTTTCCCCCACCATACCACATAATCTCCGACGGTAGTGCCAGAGATCACCGGCAGAGGTTGTTTCCTCAGAATCCTCCGCCAGTTGTACTCGCTTCGATTCTCAGCCATAGTGTTAACCTCCGCACCCCTGTGTAGGCTCTCTACTGAAATAAGAGGTCATAGTGTTCAGACCTCTTAGTAATTCACTGCTTCCTGTGGGTTTCCATGCGATACATGAGCTGCACAGCCATCACGATATCAGAGTTCTCAAATGTCAACGGTCTAATGCGCTCAAACCATTATTTCCCAGCCATTGTTCCCCTCCTGAAACACGATCTGTTTGCAGTCACGTGCAACACACTAACCGTAGTCCGTGCTTTTTTTTATCATCCTTCATATGAATATGAAAGAACGGAGAGGGTAAAGCCCATTATCAGCACAATGCATCCTACTCTTTGGAAAGACAGTGGAGCTCTCCTAGTTTAACGTTCCTATCCAACGGACAAATCACTTTAACTGGAGACGGTTTGGTATTTAACCCAGGACTTCGGTAAGCCATGAGTTAATAAAAAAATTGTAGTCCATCATCTCATATTTCTTCCACCTGTAGTATACCCTCCTCAATGCGTTCTAATTCTCAGTATTTATCATTAATCAGACTTCGTAACTAAAGATTGACGACATTCAAGGTTATTAATTTATTCATAAATCAGTGAGCAATCTCCAGGTAATTTTACAAACATAATAATTATTTATCGTTTTTAGTAAGCTGAGCATTCTGATCTCTCAGATCTACAACATACAATGTCCTTGGATAGTTGTTCGTAAACTTTAGAATGTCATTCAATACAACCACAATCCAAAATAACAGTTATAAACACAGTTAAATTATCAGATTCATTGTAATACCACTTTAACATAATACTGTAGAGAGGGCGAGCGTATAGCATGAGTTTTGAGAGAGAAAAATGGACTTAAATCGTTTTATGTAGAGATGGCTTCAATCACGCCGTCCAAATACAACAGACGGAATTATTAAATACATATCACAAAAACGATGGTCTGGCATCGAGTAGAGCCTATTGTGTTTCGTGGGGTTTAAATTGCCTTTTGACTAACGTGATCTCGGACTGTGTTCTGTTTTTGTACGAATGGTAATGCTAACCCTACCTTCTTGACTTATTACCACTATTTGCCGCATCTCTGGCATCTAGAGAAATATACAAGTTAGCAAAGGTAATTCAAGTCTTACACCTCCTCACAGATTACATATTTGTTTCCGCAACTTCTACACTTGGCTGCAGCCAGGCTGTGGGAACTAGAGTGAACGAGTCCAAAGCATTCCCTTTCCAGATTTTAATGGATGCCATCTTGTAAGAGCCCTGACCTTCAGAAAAATTTCTCATTACTGAAAATGTGCTGGGACTCACTCTCTCCACAACAAAATACATGCTTTAATTAATTTCGTATTAACTATTTGATTTTAAACCTTACAGTTTCTAATTGTCTCCTGTACCTTATGAATTGAAAATAACATAGTACACTTCCGAGCCCAAAATTAGCCGACACTGTGTCAGGCGTCCGATGCAGACATGGTGTAGTAGTTGATTTCTGAAGACGTGGTGTATCACTCCTGGCACAAAAAAAAAAAAAAAAAAAAAAAAAAAAAAAAAAAAAAAAAAAAAAAAAAAAAAACCTTACTCGGAAAAATTTAAAAGCTCCATCATTCAGTCGTATTTGTAAATGTGTTATTCACGTGTTTTTTTAAAGCTTCAGTCACTCGGTCTCATGATAAAAATACCATAATTAGAAACTTACATACAACAACTAGGGCAATGTTTTACGTTTGTTTCCTTTACTTTGTGTCATTTCATGTCCTCGCCTTGATCCTTCGATACTTAGTTCTCTTGATTACTCTTTACATCCCGTTTTCATTGTCAGTTTACCAGCTTGAAGTAGTGGTATTCATTCATCGTGTCGGAGTTACAAATTGGTTCTGTGTAGTGCTTAATATGATTCTAACCAGTTCTATTGTTTCATAAAGTCGATTTAGAATCAAGCGTGTTTGTATTTGGTTTGCATTTCGTATATTTTCATTCTAAAATTATTAGTACGATTCGACTCACTCTGATTTCCGCTTTTCTCCTCTCTTTACTTTCTATCTGCTAATAATATTTACATTGCGGTAAACAGGGAGAACCACTCCATCTTAAATTTCCCCATAATTTTCTGAGTGATAATATATTGTCTATGTTCGGACACCGGGGATATAGACACTTTGATTTTTATCCAAGTAATTATAATAATATCAATAGTAATTTTGACGACCAATAACTTAGGCCATTCCCGAATCAGTCACAAATATCGAGAAACAAATAGTTTGTGACGCAAAACAATCGTAACCTGGATAATAAAGTAATTGTATAAATGTATTTCTGATCGAGGCTAGCTTCTCCCATACATGTTGACATGGAAGTAAATTGTGTTATCTTTGATGTGTTGGGAATACGATTCTGATGAAGGACTCTCTTTGGAATCAAATAAGCAGCGGAATTCAGTTATTCCTGTGTCTTGTGTGTGTGGCTCAAAATAATTCTGGATAATGACTCTCAGTGAGAGAAATTAAATTACGTGAAATCTTGAACTAACGTCCATTTGGTGTTCTGTCGTAAACTGCAATGGATATATGGGAAAAAACCCACGACTAAGGAGATAACAACAACGGTATAAGTGTTTGCTACTTTCAACCAACCACATTTCAACGATGAATTGTGGTGCGACAAACAAGGTATCTATGTCTGGCTCGGGATGAAAGTGTTCTGCAGGTGGGTAGATTGAAATTCTTACCAATTCTTTAAGTGCTATCCATCATCGACTAGAAACTTTGGTGACCCAGGCAGTTCTAATAATTCTCCCTTACAGCGGTCACAATGGAGAATCTTCAACTTTCGGCGGCAGGGGTTGGTTCACTTGCTTGCATTGCCGCATTCTTAGTGAGTCGTTTATTACGGACCATCGTGCGCCGCCCGCTTTGCTCACAAATTACTGGCCCGGATGTCGACGCACGCGGGTTGGCGACACTGCACGCTGCCAACCTCCCTTGTAATCACGCTTAATTAAACAGCGCGTTGCCCTGAATCATCTCCGCCCGCAATGGAAAGTTTACGAGCGGTGTTTTATAGCCCCTGTGGGAGGGGTGCGTGTACCAGGCATTCCCTGACTTATGAGGCCGCCCTATGTAGCCACTGGTCAGGCCATCGTCCTTGCTGCTTCTGTGTCTGTACCTCTGATAACAACACGAATGTTGTTTTGGTACTGTCGGCTTTGTTTACCAGTGCAGTTTACGTTTGTTGCGCTTCTTGCATTTTTTTTAACTGCTTTATGTCTCTCAACAGCGAGGTCTTTAGAGACGGGAAAGGATGGGGGCAAGGAATGGGAAGGAATTCGGCCATGGCCTTTTTATGGAAGCATCCCGGCATTTGCCTGGAGTGATTTGGGAAACCATGGAAAAACCAAATCTGGATGCGCGGACGGGGATTCGAACCGACGTCCTTCCGAATGCGAGGCCAGAACGCTATCCGTTACACCACCACGCTCGGTCGCTTCTTGTAGTTTTATGCTGCTCATATAGGGCATTTTGGACAAAGGAAGGCTCGACAGCAGGAGTTCCAAACATTTGTCCTGGCATATTTCTCATATGAATTAAGACGCCTGGAAGAAATGTTGCCAACTGTCCACTTTCTGCCGAAAATACCCAGAAAAACATAAAACAATTTTCACAAAGCTTACTCATCTAGCATACTTATGGCAATAGTTGCTACTCTGCACTTAATAAAATCCACACGACATTACGAAAAATATTCCATTGGTTACTGAAAGAGTACGACCTCGCAGGAAAATTTCCATCAGGCACAGTACCCTCTGTAGCTTGGATGCAATTTAGAAAAATTAAAGTCAGTTCTGCTAGCAAAGTAGAACTTAGTTGATGGCGTAATAGATTTCTTAATTTTTTAATATTTTGTCAGACTAATTAACCTATTTAATGGAATAGAGGATATGTTCGCGTGATTATTGTACTAATAACATTCATACATGAAGCCATTATCGTAGTGCGGTACGAGTTACGAATTTGGTTGCCGTGCAGAATTACAGTTTAGTTTGTTTCAAAGGCGCCGAAGAAAAGTGATCCGGCGATGAAGAATCGGTTCGACGCAGAACGTGTAGTGGCCAGTACCATTATTACCAAGCGTTCGTGAAATCTTCAAGTTATGAAGTAATACTTAGACTTTGCGAACACGCCTGCTGTTTTAGTGCTATGAAACTGTTCTCTTGCTCAGATACAAAAAAAGGAATAGAAATTGAGAACGTAAGTGTATGTGAGTCGATAGTCAAACAATCCTAGTGTAAAACTGGAACATGCACAATTAAAACTAGAAATTATTACCAGTAAATTTATTTATGAAAGTGAGATGAGATTTAAGGTACAGTGCATTGGAAATAGATGAATGTGGCATCTCAATGATTTAAAGCGAGAATTGAAAATTTGAAATATTATAACTCAATTACTTCACCAATCATCTGGTGACCAAAATTGAATTTTCAGCAGCACACAAAGTTTTTTTTCAGTTCATTTAGGGATTGACATCCTAGTTATTGTATTTGTAGAAGACATGTCTCTTTTAGATTATCTGTAACCAACGCGCTCTCCCCAGTACTATGACACATTTTTTCATTTGCGGTTGGACTTAAGGTAGAACACACTTTACTGAAGGTGATAACATAAAATTCCAAACTGTTCATTGTAATTTTGCATCAGCCATCCTATTGTTGCGATGACAGCTCGTCGTGCTGGTAACATGACATATTGCCGATAATGTTTTCAGAGTTCATTAAGCATTCAATGACCTCTTTGATAACAAATATTTCACTTCTTATCTTGAAACTGTGTGCTTTCCAACTCTTTTCGGACATGTGGCTACGAAATAGGTGGGCGCAGCCGGTACTAAACTCTTTCACCAGGCCACAAAAACTACACAAAAACACATTATACTACACATTTAGACATCATTACACAGACAGACACACAATTAACGACTGTAAGATTTACACGCACATATTCTGACACCAATATACCCACACGAAGATACATCTTCACTATCGACAGTTACCAAGTATACATTCGGTCACATAATCGCCACCGAACACACCAAATCGCACACACACCCAAGATCCACTAACATACACAGTACAATGTATACTATATTTAATGGGTTAACCGCCAGTCTTCTTACATAACTGTAGTCTGCTTTATATATATATATATATATATATATATATATATATATATATATATAAACCACACACACACACAGAAAATGTAGATAAACCATCAACTCTAATGAAATCCACAAAACGACATCATAAATTTCATGTTACAACTAGAGCTTAGCGCTAACCGCAGAAACACTACTGCGTTGGCAACGTTTGAGAACTAGGTAGTGGGACAGTGTGACTGATTTAGAACTTGAAACCCAGCTGGCACCAGAAAATTATGTCTGTTTTCTTAGAATTCATGGAGACACTTCTACAGACCTCTGCAAGGTGTATCTGTGTTCACATCTAACGGTAAAATGGTAAAAATAAATGTTAAATTCAGCCGCCAGAAGCGACTAGGTTAGCGTCGAAAGGGTAGCATGCCTGGAGAGGTAGTGGATCAAGATATCCGTAAATTGATTTGGAAAGTCGAGTAGCTCACCTACTGCGTGGGAGCTATCCTTCCGATGTAGCCTAGTTTCTATTAACCTTTCAATGAAACAGTACTTGTGATACGGAAATATAATTACAATTCCATTCATAGAGAGAACACATGCATAGGACAACAGATTGATAGGTAGAGTCTATAATAGAAGGACGACATAGTAACTCGTGTTGTTATTGCTCACAAGACATCTGGAAGAAGGGTGTCCGGAAACGCTTACTTTCCATGTTAGAGCTCATTTTAGTTTCGGTAGTATGGATTGGTAGAGGTGGACCAATTCCATGGCCCCCACGCTCTCCTGACCTCAACCCTCTTGACTTCCATTTATGGGGGCATTTAAAAGCCCTTGTCTACGCAACCCCGGTACCAAGTGTAGAGACTCTTCCTGCTCGTATTGTGGACGGCTGTGATACAATACGCCATTCTCCAGGGCTGCATCAGTGCATCAGGGATTCCATGCGACGGAGGGTGGATGCATGTATCCTCGCTAACGGCGGATATTTTGAACATTTCCTGTAACAAAGTGTTTGTAGTCACGCTGGTACGTTCTGTTGCTGTGTGTTTCCATTCCATGTTTAATGTGATTTGAAGAGAAGTAATAAAATGAGCTCTAACATGGAAAGTAAGCGTTTCCGGACACATGTCCACATAACATATTTTCTTTGTTTGTGTGTGAAGAATATTTCCTGAAAGTTTGGCCGTACCTTTTTTGTAACACCCTGTATACGCAATTCACGGTGACCCGACTACTGACGCAACTGCAACAAGAAATAACATGAGGCAGCTCCAAGACAATGATATCATCACTGATTTAACATAACACTCTATGTGGCTGTGATCTCCTTATCTTATACTGTCAAGCCTCTAACTGGGATGTAGCTAAAATGGAATGCAGAAGAGATAATCGTAAGATGCGAGTAACATCATCCAAAATAGAAATTTGATATGTATTTCGTATTTGACTTTTAAAAACTGAAAGAATCAAGATTGGAAAGAAAATAATTTAAAAATCACGTTACTGTATATGTGCCTTATAACCGGTCCATCCTCGACCAGTTCAATCATACGTTCCAGTATTATTAACGAGAGCAGGTCAATATGGAACGTTATTAGTGTGTTAGTAAGCTGTATAGGAGAATGGTCCATTTGCCTACTGTGGTAGAAGTAGGCAGTTGTAAAACAAACTACGAGGAAACTTAGATCTATTAGGAAATAAAAAAGTTTTAAACGTGTAAAAATGTTGTGAGTAGAAGAAATTGGCTACTACAGTAAAAACCGTTGCAATTTTTTTTATTTTTTCGATACTGTGCTTTTACGGTTGATTATTATGTAGCTCCAGAGTATTTGATAGCACAGAGATAAAGCATGTCTGGAATTCTTCCACAGTATAAGACGATTCCTGAGAAATAATTCCTCACATACTTTACCAAACGATGACGAAATTAGACGATATGCAAATGAACTTCTAGTTTTCGGCTGCTGTGAAATGCCAAGTAATAATTGCAGCATTGTGTTAATTACTTCGAAGCTTAATCAGATTTTGTGAAACATATCGCTGATTATAAAAATATTATGACATATAAATGGAGTAATTAAAACAAAGCAAAAATTACGTGTGTCAATTAATAACGAAAGAAATAATCACCCAAACAGTTAATAACTTGAATGATCTGTAAACATTCACAAATGATAATTTCGATTCTTATAAATAATAATAATAATAATGAATAAAAAATAATAAATGCTGATGTACTCAACCGTTCTCTTTATGTTCCTAAAATTGTTTAAATGAGACCGGCGGTAACACTCGGTCCTGGAATTTGGGAGCACCCGGGTTCAAATCCAAGTCTAACATTGCAAATTTCGGATTTCTGTAGTCTCTCCAGGTGAATGCCGTCGTGTTTTCTTAAAAAGGCGACACCTATATATTCATAGATTTTAATTTTTCGTTATATTGTAACGATTGTAATTATGTTTGACTTTTTTCCATCTGCAATGTTCACTTACCAATTACAGGTTGTCTTTTCCATTTTAGTGAGTAATGGATAATTATTGGTAAAATTATTGAAGATTAAAAACCACCTTCTGTTTCTACTCTGAACAGTACAAGCAACTAAGGATTGAGAAACTTCAGTGAAAGGTGCACAAATTGTTTCCTCCTCATTATTAGTATAATACTTATAGCTCCTAATGACTTTGTGGCCAACGTTGATAAACGACCTATGCATTCTCAATTATTCAAAAAATATTGCAATTGGTATGAACCTACTATTTCGTTGTAAACTAGCAATATTGACGGCTTTAAAAATTAGTTTTTAATCTTTTTAGTTTTTTCGCAAATTATTGTCATTAAAATTTCACTCTCTGCCATTCCTATATTTGTATTTATTTTGATGCGTACATGGCACTTAAACTCTTTAGAGTTATGTAATTGGTGCCCATTCTGCAAGAAGAAGTAAGAAAAAATGAACAGGCGTTTCTAGGCGACCCAGAGTCATCTGTTTCATTGCCTGTTTTGTTTTTTTTGTTTTTGCTTCGTTTCGTCGACGTCTATGTCGTTAGAGGTGGCTAGGACTGAGAGTAAGGAACGGGAAAGAATTCGGCCGAGTCATTTCGCCGAGTGATTTGGGTAAGCCGTAGAATACCTCAATCTGTATGGTCTGTCGGAGATTAGAATCCGCTTCTCCCGAATGCGAAGATATGGCGTTACCGCTGACCCACAACGCTCGGTACTTCTTTTTCATTCGCTTACATTCGTGAAAAGGTAGATCTGATACTTTCGTTTCTGGAACTGGAATCAGTGGCTGGGGTGGCGATACGAATTTTGCACAACGGCATTTAGAACTTCTGCATGATAATCAAAACACAACATGGAATTTTTGTTTGTTTCAGCACCAGCAATAGGTGATTTATTTCTGTTAGTTATCAAAAATCACAATATTCAGGTACTCTCCAAAAACATGAGACTACGAGAAATGACATTTGGTCTCGGTGCTTAGGCGTTGTTAAGATGAGGCGCTTTACGCGCGATAGTGTAATACTAGAGGTCCATACGTTGCGTACATATACAGTTGAAAGATTTCTATCACAATTATACATAACACATGTACTTACCTGATTTTGAATAATTCAAATTTATCATTAAAAGTAAATACTCGCTTAATTTTATTCATATTACCTTTAATAATTTAATAATTAGATTATTAATCATTTTATCTCTTACACGTTCTGTTTAACATTTCTTCTTACACAGACGGAAAAAAAAATCCCAACACCAAGAAAAAATTATTGTAGAGTAATGAAATTTGGACAATGCATTTGTCAAGTTAACATGTTTAATTGATTAAATTTTCAAGATCACAGGTTAATTTAAGCTCAAGAAAATGCATTTCAAATGTGAAATACTGTTAAATTAATAGCCGGTGTAACCTCCAGAATTTTGAATGCAAGCCTGCAAACGTGAATGCATTGTGTCATACAGGTTTCGAATGTCACTTTGTGGTATGGAGTTCCATGCTTGTTGTACTTGTGCTGTCAATACTGGGACGGTCAGTGCTGGCTGTGGATGATGCTGGAGTTGTCGTCCAATGATATCCCATACGTGTTCAATTGGAGACAGATCTGGTGATCTCGCAGGCCAAGGTAACATGTCGACACTCTGTAGAGCACGTTGCGAGACAACAGCGGTATGAGGGCGAGCGTTATCCTGTTGAAAAACTCCCCCTTGAATGCTGTTCATGAATGGCAGCACTACAGGTTGAATTACCAGACTGACGTACAAATTTGCAGTCAGTGTGTTTGGTATAACCACAAGAGTGCTCCTGCTGTCATAGGAAATTGCTCCCCAGACCATGACTCCAGGTGTAGGTCCAGTGTGTCTAGGCCGCAGACAGTTTGGTTGCAGGCGTTCCCCTGGCCTCCTTCTGACCAACACTCGGCCATCACTGGCACCAAGGCAGAACCTGCTTTCATCAGAAAACACAACAGATCTCCAGTGTTGGTCAGAAGGAGGCCAGGGGAACGCCTGCAACCAAACTGTCTGCGGCCTAGACACACTGGACCTACACCTGGAGTCATGGTCTGGGGAGCAATTTCCTATGACAGCAGGAGCACTCTTGTGGTTATACCAAACACACTGACTGCAAATTTGTACTTCAGTCTGGTAATTCAACCTGTAGTGCTGCCATTCATGAACAGCATTCAAGGGGGAGTTTTTCAACAGGATAACGCTCGCCCTCATACCGCTGTTGTCTCGCAACGTGCTCTACAGAGTGTCGACATGTTACCTTGGCCTGCGAGATCACCAGATCTGTCTCCAATTGAACACGTATGGGATATCATTGGACGACAACTCCAGCATCATCCACAGCCAGCACTGACCGTCCCAGTATTGACAGCACAAGTACAACAAGCATGGAACTCCATACCACAAAGTGACATTCGAAACCTGTATGACACAATGCATTCACGTTTGCAGGCTTGCATTCAAAATTCTGGAGGTTACACCGGCTATTAATTTAACAGTATTTCACATTTGAAATGCATTTTCTTGAGCTTAAATTAACCTGTGATCTTGAAAATTTAATCAATTAAACATGTTAACTTGACAAATGCATTGTCCAAATTTCATTACTCTACAATAATTTTTTCTTGGTGTTGGGATTTTTTTTCCCATCTGTGTATTTTTACTACAACACAACGGACTTAAATACCATTTATGCAACCAGACGTTGCTATTGTTTTCCTGCTACTGAAACAACCAAAGAGTCTGCTCTGTAATATTGATGGTGACGGTATTAATCTGCGGTCCAACGATATGCTATTTGATTACAATGAATTTTGAACATTGCAGAATATTTCTCAACTATTTTTTTTTTTTTTTTTTTTTTTTTTTGTTTTTTTTTTTTTTTTTTTTTTTTGTTGTGGCTTTAGCCATAGGCTAATACAGCCAGTAACATCATATAATACATTCAACTGATTATGAATTACACTTTAAGTACATATGACATACACAGAGAATCTTCAGAACATTTTCTTGCTCGATGCATTGAATATCCCTTTGTTGTTATATTCTATTTTTTGTCTGTATTACGTATTTGTGCATTTCTTTTATTGCTTTCAGCGATGGTGAGGATAAGACTTGTATTAGGTCTGCTATGTCCTTGATTTTAAGTTCGCCTTCTATTATCTCTTGCCTTATATTCCTATACTGCTTGCATATTAAAAGGAAGTGATATATATCTTCCACATCGTCGCATTGTTGGCATTTCGGGTAGTCCACGATCTTCATGGTGTACATTCTGTCTCGTAGGAGTGCGTGTCCTGTTCTCAGTCTACATATTGTTTTTATCTCACTTCTGTTTATTTTAAAGGGCGCGTACCATAGTTTGTGGTCTGGTTCCCCTGCTATGGTTCTGTACCAGAGGCTCTTGGTCGGTTCTTCTTCTACCCATCTTCTTTCCAATCCTTCTTCACTATTTGTGTGATTGTGTGGTTGTAGTCGGTGTAGGGGATGGGTATCTCCTCTATATCTGCTGCATTTAATTGTCCCCGTGCTATGGCATCCGCCGCTTCATTTCCTCTTACGCCAACGTGCCCTGGGATCCATTGTAGGTTGACTCTTCTTCCTTCCGTTGTTGCCTTGATTATTTGCCTGGCTGCCTCAAACGCTAGGTAGTTTTTGCACGTGCCTCTGGGGATTCCTTTTATGGCCTGTAGGGCGCTTTTAGCATCCGAGCAGATGACTGCCTTAACAATACCCACTTCATTTATGTACTTGATTGCTTTTAGTATCGCTATAATCTCTGCTGAAAATATGGACATTGGGGTTGGTAGTCGGTACGCCTCATGCACTTCTAGCGCCATGTCGATGAACGCTGCTGTGGTGGATTCCTCGTTCTCTCTTGATCCGTCGGTAAATATTTGTCTCCATCCTTCCCATCTTGTGTTTAAGGTTTGCAGAGACAGCTGCTTTATGATTTCAGTATTTTGTTCCTTCTTCTTTGATACATCTACTGTCAGGTCTGTGTACACATGTTGATCCATTTCCATCCTTGGCCACGGTTCTCGTTCTCTATACATATCGTTGATCTCAGAGGTTGCTATGTTCCATCGGTTAGTTATTTCCCAGTATTTTATGAGACTTGGGCTCTTATGTGATTTTTGTGGTTTTGCTGTATATTCATGCACCAATGAACGCACTTTTCTCCCCAGAGGATGACTGGTGTTGGTCCTTACTTTTGTCCAGATTTTTAGGCCCAATTTCTTCCTTCTTAATGATAGGGGTGGCGTTGCCATTTCCACTTCCATTGCCATGACTGGTGTTGTTCTTAGAAAGCCGCCCCGCTATCCTCAAGGCGGCAGATTGTACGGTATCCAGTTTTTTAAGTGTGGTCGTGGATGCAGTTTCATATAGGAATCCCCCATATTCAATTTTGCTTCTTATTAAGGCGAAGTATATCTTTCGCAGCTGTCGGGGTCCGTGCCTTTGTTTGGTGTAGCCAGCGTTTTGTAGATGTTTAATCTTTGTAACGCAGCTTGTCTTGTCTCTTCTATGTGTCTTTTCCAGGACAGCTTTGTGTCCAGCCACATGCCTAAGAACTTTGTTTCCCTAACTACTTCCATATGCATTCCGTCTATGCAGATTTTGAAATCCTCATTTGCAAACTGTCTTTGCGTGAAGATTCCTACTTTGCTTTTCTGAATGGATAGATCCATCCCTCTCTCCTTCAAGATGTTTCGTGTCTCCTTCACTTGTTCTTCAAGTATGGTTCTAGCCTTCTCTTTGTTTGGGTGGGTCACATATACTACGAAGTCATCTGCATATTGTGCGTATGTTGTTAGGCTTCTCAACCGGTTGAACATTTTTGTAGTATATATGTTGAACAGTGTGGGACTCGAGGGATCTCCTTGGGGTAGTCCCTGATATACATGACGAGCAAGTATCTCTCCTTCTGCTGTATGGAGTATATTTACTCTATGCTCCAAGTATCTAGTGTACCAGTTGACTATTTCTCTTGGCAGACCCATGTTGTCCAAGGTTTCTTGGAGTATGTTGATCTGAACGTTGTTATATGCGTCCTTGATGTCAAGGAAGGCCGCGAGTAGATAGTTTCCTCTAGCGTAACTTAGTTGAATGTCCGTGACTAGTGTTGTTATGTTGTCTAATGTTCCATATCCTTTCCGGAATCCCATTGTTCTGCTGTCCAGTTTCTTGTGGTGCTCGATGAACCACTGCATTCTATTCTTGATCATTATACTCATGATCTTTGCAAGACAGGATAGTAGTGAGATGGGTCTGTATGATTCGCTTTTAGTTTTGTCCTTGTTCACCTTTAGGATTGGTATGATGAGGATATTTCTCCACTGTTCTGGCACATATGTTGTTGCCAACATTTCATTATACAGTTCCAGTAACTTCTGTTTCGCTCTTGGTGGAAGTTTTTCTATCATGGAGTATGTTATGCCGTCTAGTCCGGGGGCCGTATCTTCCTTTTTTATTGCACATTGTAGCTCTGACATTTCAAACTTGTTGTGATTTGGTCTCTTTGGCTGAGTGTCTCGCTTATAGCAGAGTCCACGCTTCGTTCTAGCGGGACGTACGAGGGCGCAGTCAGGGCCAAAAATTGTTCCGCCGCTTCTTTGTTGCTGGTGATCCATCTAGCGTTTGTTTGGCTTCCTTTAAACCATCTTAGCTTCTTCCACATTTCTTGAGGCGTGATTCCATATTTGATGTTATCGCAGAACTCTTCCCATCCTTTTCTTTTGGCTCTTCTTATGATTGTCCTGGCTTCCACTATTGCCTTCCTGAGCGTAGCAAATTTGTCCACTGTCGGACACTGTCTATATGCTTTGATGGCTAAACGTCGTCTAGCTATGGCTTTGGAGCATTCCGCTGTCCACCACGGTTTCCTTTCTGCGGAAGTCTTCTCCTTTCTTTTGGTCAGGGGTATGCATTCTTTGGCTGCAGATGTAATTATTCCCTCGAAATTATTGTATCGTTGCTGTAATTGGCCATCCTCATCATTCTCCTGTTCCATTAGCATATTTATCTTCTCCTGATATTGCTCCCATTTGGCTCTTTTGCAGTTCCATAAGGTCCTTGGTGGCTCGTGGTTAAGTGTGCTTGGTGCATCTACCGTCATTTTTATAACGAAATGATCGCTGCCCAGGGTGTCCTTAAGTATCTCCCACGTTGTTTTTTGTCTGAGGTTTGCAGATACTATAGATATGTCTGGTGATGATCTTCTTTGATAAGGTGTTCCTATTCTGGTTCCAGGTTCATTATTGAGCGTGGTAAATGTGGATGATGTAATTGCGGCTGCAATTTCTTCTCCTTGCTGGTCTGTTCGACTGTCGTGCCACAATGGGTGATGGGCGTTGAAGTCTCCTCCCAGGATACTTCCTGATGGGAGCTGGTTGAGTATTTCTGACCATTGCTCTTCAGTAAGACTGACCCTTGGTGGTTTGTATATTACAGAAACCGTGTTGATGGTGCCTCCTTGTGTGATGTCTATTGCTAGGATTTCTATATCAGTTGCTGATATCACCATGTTTCTGATGGAGCTGTTCATTCCATTTCTGATCATGATGGCCACACCACCGTATCCGTCTTCCCTGTCCTTCCTGTAGATGTTGTAGAGCCTATGTTTTAGCGTATGTGCTTGACTTAACCACGTTTCCGTGATCAGTACCACGTCTGCTTTGTGTTC
This sequence comes from Vandiemenella viatica, assembly GCA_031002005.1. Lineage (NCBI taxonomy): Eukaryota > Metazoa > Arthropoda > Insecta > Orthoptera > Morabidae > Vandiemenella > Vandiemenella viatica. The sequence continues at coordinate 152,930,211 of JARYHS010012519.1, read as the reverse complement.
CTCCAGTAGTCTTTGAAGATCGTTCCATTTATGGTACAGACTTCTGGCGTTCCATTGTATTATGTTTATTTGTCTTCTCCTAGCCATTTTCAGTTGTTGGTCTGGAGTTCTCTGAGTTCTGCATAGTTGAGCCTATCTGTCTGATTTCTTGTATTATGCTTCTAGTGGCAATGTCTTGTACTTTTGGAGTACAGTCGTTGTCATTTTGCCCTTCATATGTTGGGCTAGAGCTTTCATTATTGTTTTGACTATGATGGTGATTATTTCTTCATTGCTTTCTATATTGGGTACTTCCTCGGTCTGGGTCTCCCGTGATACCTGTGTCACCACATTTATTGTCTTTTGGTGTCGGTCCACCGTGCCCGGCTGTTCCATGTCTATGGTGACGTCTCTGAATGATCTCTTATGTAGAGTGGGGAAGTCTCCGTGCTTGTACTCGTATTCTGTGGTCCCTGTATTTTTGCTGTGTGCTGCTTGCTTTACTTTTTTCTCCTCCTCTTGTTTTCTCACTGGGCAAAGCCTGTCATTGGCAGGATGCTCGCCGCAGCAGTTAACGCATTTGGGGCTTTCCTTTTGACATTCTGATGTTTTATGCTCTTCGCCACATTTTGTACATCTTTCCTTTCCTTTGCAGTTGTTTGCCACGTGTCCAAATCTCTGACATTTATAGCACTGTGTTACTGGGTAGATATATGTTGCGACCTTGAACCTGAGGTAATATATTTCAATGTATTCTGGGAGATACTGACTGTCGAACGTTATCTGAACGGTTTTTAGCGGTGTTGTTTCTGTCTTTCCATCCAGTTGCGTTTTCTTGGTGAAACGCCTCACGTCGATGATTGGCGCCTCCGATGTGGCGTTTAGCTTTATCTCTTCTTCTGATAAGTCCAGTGGGACAAACTTGATGACTCCTTTACACTCCACTCTACTAGCCGGTACAAAGGCCTTAAGTCTCATAGACTGTAGTAAGATATCGTTTGCTATGAATTGGTTGGCAAATTCTGCTTCCGTAAATTCAATGGCCATTCTATTCTTTCCTTGTTGGTTTATTCTTTTCAGTCCAGGAACTTTATTGTAGAATACCTTCCCTAGTTGAATTGGGTGTTGAATATTTCCCTCGCCCATTGGTTCTACCATCACTATGAATGGGCCATCTGAATTGGCTTTATACCTTCTGTTGCGTTCTGTGGACATGAACTTGTTGACTTTACTCGCTTCCCTGTTTTCCAGAGTGTTGTCTTCTTTCTTCTTGCTGCGTTCCTCGTCCTTCCCTTCCGGCTGTGATGTTGAATATGTTTGGATCATATTCTTCTGTTGGTGTCCCTGATCTTTCTTCTTGTTTCTAAACATCTCCAATAGGATTAATTCTTCTTTGCTTATTTTGTGTGGTTGTCTTTTCTCTACCGCTCGACGTTTCCTCCTGAGGTTGTACGTTTCTTCTTCCTCACTCTCGGTCACTCGTTCTTCTATTTTATTTTTCACTGGTTCCGCCATGTCTTGTTCATTTTCATATACAAAAGTTTCAATGTTTTCTTCTTCCATTTGGGGATTCATTCCGCCACTTGCTTCGGCCATCTCCTCTCGCCTGTATGCGCAGATGTTATCTACACTCCAACAGTTGTTAATTGTACACTTAAGTCAGTATGTGCACAAACACAAGCTCACTTCTTTGTTCTTGTTATTAAGTGTTGTTCCCGGTTAACACTGGTTACTACACGATAGCAGAATTCGACCAGTGTGGGCCGTAACGCCGCTTCCTCTCCGACCACTTGTTTCCGCTCTCACTCGAGTGTGTAAACACGGCACTCTTTCCTTAAAGTTCCGTCTTCCACGAAAGCTTGAGCTCAACTGTATTTCTCAACTAATCACAATTTATATAAGGTGTTTTCCTCATACAGTCGAGCTGCAGCGTTTTGCTACTTGCGCTTGAATCGCGTGCACTACGCCTGAACCTCGAATCGAGCGCGGCACCCGCGTTCTGCGGGCGAGTCGAGATACTAGGGACGCCATTGCTTTGTCCAATAAGGTGAGAGATGGTTGTAGCGTGAACGGCCAGAATACCACTCTCAGCCCCCTCCAACTTCACCATCACCAAATCACTCGCTAGAGTCTCAATGTATTGAAATATTCCAGTAATAAACCTAGTGTCAGTTGTAATTGCTTACTGTATAACTTTCATTTAAATTAAATTAAACAGCAAATTTTTGTTATATTATCTTTTACACCCACGTACTTTCTCACATATTACACGCCCACGTACTTTCTCATATATAAATATACCTGTCCTGCATTAGTAATTATACATCTTTCTTTTGCGGAAACAACATCTGGCAATAATTTTCGCAAGGAGATAAATCTTCTTGTAAAATGACATGCAAATAATCAAAAGACCTCACTGACATTCAAACTACTTTCGCATGCCAGTGAAATCTTTGATGATTTGCTTGACATCATAAAGGAATATTTCTGTAATCATTTCTCAAATTTGTATAGTGAGTTATAAACATACCATGAATCATTCAATCATTTAAAACGGGATGCACTCTATATGGTCCCCACTTTATCCTTTTTGTGTCTTTGTCACCGTCTGTATGCAAGACACAACACAATAGTTTCATTCCCCTTCATTTCGTATACATATATAAGCTCGTGCGAACAACGCGTCATCTGAACGCTATTCAAAAGCGTGCTACTCCAGTCGACAGTAAAACGCTTCATCTGATTCTAGCTTTAGTAATAATAACATTTCAAGCCACAACTTTGAGTGGTTAAGAGCGGATAACCACTTGTCAGATGGGCAGAATGACTCAGGACTGGTTAGACACCCAAAGAGTATGGAGTTTGTTCTCCCTATTACCCTTAGAATGGGAAACGATTCCAAAAGTCTTATCAACCAATGCGAAAAGCTAGGAGAAACCAGCTCATTAATGATTATCAAGAATTAGTTCCCATGGAGTGTGCTCCAGGAAAATACAGAAAACTGTTGAAGGTTAGTAGTGCAAACCAGCCCATGGGTTGGCCTCAGAAGAAGAGTATCCATTGTACTTAAGTTCATTTTTGATTCATGGACATCAAAGGGACTACAGTCAGTTACTTTACAGACAGTATTTTCAGATTGCCACTACTGCTCTGATATCTTCATGCTTCTTTACAACACTTCCGCACTGTAGGAATTATTCCAAAATCCTCATTTCACGTGGAACTTTCTAGACTTCAATACCATTCACATCTTATGTTCTCAAATACTACGCAAATCAAATGTTATATACTTTCTAAATATCATCCACTCGCAATTAGTAACAGTTTTCTTGAATTGACACTCTTCATTAAATTTTCGTTCAATAGAAGCATGAGAGATAGAGAAATTTCTCCACTCATTATTCACAAACTGCAGTAATTCTGTTAGCTCCCATGTGTTGTAACAAAGGCACTCCCACAAATACAGACCTCAACGGCAGCAAACAGAATGGCCTCGTCTTTGCTCTAGAGGGGACTTTATAGATTCAGAGTTAACGAGATATAAGTTCCATGTGACTCGCCTGTTACCAACCCTACCATTTCAACTTGAGAGAGTCACAAACAATATCTGTCTCTTATGGGAGTTTATGGAGGTCAGCTATTAACTATAAATCTACCTGCTACTTGACCTTTTTTTTTTCATTTTCCAGTGTTGGCTGGCGTTTCAGACACCTAGACAGTGACAGTCTGATCGCACCGCACCTGCCAACGACACAACATGTCTGCTATTGCCACATCCGCACTCTCTTACCCTTAATTTTAAATATTTACTCCTTAAATCAATCAAATTAATACAAATATACACCTTAATACAAAGGGTGATCAGAAACTAAGATTACAAAGCCTATAAAGTAGCGTGCACATTTTATTTCATACAAGCAATACAAAGATTGATGGTACTATAGTCTTCATATCGGCTCAGGCAACTGTCGCCTCGTGGGATGAGTTTGAATATTCCCTCCTGGTAAAAATCCTGTCTTCGGGTGTTTAGTCACGTTATCGCAAAGTGTTTCACCTCCTACTCTCAATCGAATCGTCGGCCTCCTAGGTGCTCCTTCAAGTGATGAAAAAGGAGAAAGTCGCTTAGAGCGTGGTACGGGCTGTAGTGAGGACGGTCGGTAATGTTCCTGAGAAACCGTTTCATCTGCGATCCTCGTCGGTAACATTTTCTCTACCGGCCGCAAACTTTCTAAACCGTTCTGCGACATGCTGACGAGACATTATAGTCTCTCCGTAAACTTGTACCAGCAGCCTGTGAATTTCAGCCACTGATACATGTTTCGCCACAAAAAAATCAAATAACTGAGTGGATTTCTTCGCGAGATCTGGTTACAAATAAGTAGTTAATGGTGTTTACCTGCAACTAGCGCTGTAGCTGGCTGGTGGCTGAAACTCAGAATAGTTGCCAATCGCATGTTTTACAATTACCACAAACTAATAATTTCTCTATGCCGGGAGACAGTCCAAGTATATCGGCCTGAAACCTTAGGTTTTAATCAGCCATCGTATACTAAAAGTTGCCAATATGAAGTACTCGCGTGTAATGAAGTATTACATTTGGCTACTATACCCGAGTCTTTAGTTTGATTTAATTTAATTTAATTGAAATGGAGAGCACGCTCCGGTGACAATTTGCCCAAACACCCATCTTCCCCTTTTCCTGCACACATCTACATTTGCCCTCTACAAATTTTAACTTTAAATTCTTTCAACATTTTCGGTAAATTATTCATCATTTTCCTTGGTAACTTATTCCAATCCCTGACACCCTTACCTAAAAAAGAGAACCTTCCCACACCCCTCTGGCTGAAATCGAGTGCCAGCTTGTGGTCATGGTCATCTTTTGCCTTCCATGCACCACTTTCCATACCTACACCAATATCTTTCCATGCCTCATCACCAGTATACGCCTTGTACACTCCCATGACCCTCTTTATCCTCCTCCTGTCTTGCAACGAAACCCATTCCAGCTCTTTTATTATATCTGTTACTGATTGCATTCTGCGATAATTTGCAGAAACAAATCTAGCAGCCCGTTTTGCACCCTCTCCAACTCCTGTATTTCGTAAGAGCACCGTTAAAGTCCCTTTTAAACGTTCACCTAATAAATCCCAGGCGCTGGCGAGAACTAAGTTCAAACTCCACTTCCGTAAAGGTTAATTTTGTGCGAGGACAAATAACGGAAGTCATGCCTTCGCTCCCATAATTAAATTCTTGTCACCGATAGCGAGCGTAGTGATACGTCATTAGCCTAAGTGAAACGGCGCAATTCGTCGGGCGCACGGCGCGTCCATTCTTTTTCGCGTTTTTTCCCCAGTCCGGCGGGCACTCTGCGGCGGCAGTTAGTCATAAAGCGAAATGTGCCGTGAAATACGGCTCTCGCGGTCGTTAGCGGGCGCGCTGAGCAGTCCTGAATCACCGCGCGTCCGTCCCCCGACGGAGAGATTTCCGCTGGCTGCACAGCACGCGCCACGCAATGGACGGCCATTTGCCGGATTTATTGGCCCGTCCCTCCGGGAAGAGGTCAAGTTAGCGAGTACACCCTACGTTGGGGCTGAGACCCCCGAGCCCTTGAATCAACATATTCTCGGTCCGCGCCGTGAAATGTCCACACCGCAGCTGTTCCGCCACATGGACTGCAGCTACCAGTACGGCAGAATGTTCACGGTGACACCTGTTGTAAATCGTGCTGCAGCAACTTTTTGCCACGGCCAATCAGCACGCTTTGCGAGGTCATTCTCACTAATTAACTTTAACTAGTTGAAGGCAGATAGCCCGCTGACGTCAACACATGGCCCAAAAATGTTGAAAAACATGGTTGGGCTACCTCCCCGCGTATTATATACATACTTTAATAAACAAACTGTTCTGTATTGCGCTTTCTATCTAGCATGACAGGTATCAGTACGAAATTAAATCAACCAGTACTTTCTATTTGCACAATTTATTTAACATATTTTCACGTATATAAACAGATACAGAATTCATTGTTATTATTATTATTATTTTTTTTATTGCAGCTATATCAATCCTTATTTCAGGATGTAGCCTCTTTAAGTCTAATGAGCTATATATTAGAATTTAATACTACATAGTTTTGTTGTAGTTTTTTGCAGGCTGATCGATCTTGAGCCACCCTCTTCCAGTTCACGCCTGTAACTCGACGTATATCCTTATCCCAGCGATCCGGGGGTCTTCCTCTTACTCTTTTCAGGTTCCTTGGTATCCAATCCAGTACTGCCCTAATCCATCTTTCATCTCTTTTTCGAGCAATATGACCAGCCCATTGCCATTTTTGGGTCATGACTCTTTTTAAGATGTCTTGTCATTTTAGTTATTGAACGAATGTGCACGTCCCTTTTCCTCTCTCTTCTTATAAACCCTAGCATTGCTCTTTCCATACTTCGTTGGGCAGTTCTCAGTTTTTGCTTCGTGTGACTATTTAGGGTTCAAGTCTGGCAGGCACATGTGAGGACCAGTAATACACATTGTTCAAATACCTGTTTTTTAAAGATGTACTGGCATGTTAGATTCAAAAACTATGGAATTTCTTCCGTATGCTTTCCAGCATGCTCTCCCTATAAGCAACTATGATGAGCGGCATTGTTGGAAAACAATCCGAAGGTAAAACAGCCCCCCATTCGGTTCTCCGGGAGGGGGCTACATTAATGTCAGCAGTCAAAGTTCCTAAAGAGCAAACCAGACCATCGATAGAATTCATTGTAGCCCTGCCTATATAAGAACTCCTGCTCTCTTCGCCACCATATTTTTAACCACCTCCTTCTCATCAAGTGAGTACAGTACTACCAACTATAAATAACTACATTATTATAAAAAACGCTTAAATTTACCCCAATGTCTGCACATATTATTATGCTGTGAAAACCTGCTATACTAATACATTAATTTGTACATTTATTTACAATCTCATTTTACATTATCATAGCAATGCCTGGTGAATGGGATCTCACAGCTTCATGGCATGAATCCTGAAACTTTGCTTCAAACATAACTCAGTTATTTCGTGCATCGCCCTATATATATTTCACAGCAACGTTGAGTCTAACCCAAACTGACGGAAATCTGACTTTCATACGAAACAGCTGCAGCTAAACACAAATTTAAAAGCAGAGTTCACAGAGTGTGTTGTACTCTTGGTTTCTAATGGCCTCCCCATCATACCCGTTTCATCATCATCAACAACAGTTTTTTTAATGACATTCGGCAAGTAAGGCCATCAGCCAGCTAAATGTGATTATGATAACTCTTCCAGTGAATCAGTTTCTCCAGTACTTTATGCTTCAATGTATAGACACCACAGGATGGACAAAACACTTAAACATCCATGCCCTCGGTCGGAATCGAACCGGCGACCTTTGGCATGCGGGGCCAGTATTCTAGCCCTTACGCTACGGAGGCCGGCGTCTTTATTTTCTTCTTTCTTCCCACCAACCCTCTATCACCATCTTCAACTCCTTTCTTCCGTACACACTCCACATCTCCTCACTGTAATCCATCCTGAGGTCTTCCCCTGCATCGTTTAGCATGCATCTTCATTTCGTAGATTTTTCTTGGCATTCTCTGCTCCTCAGTTCTCTTCACATGCCCATACCATCTTAGTTTGGTATTCTCTATCATTTCCTGTTGGTGTTCCTCTTTTACTGTGCCTCTAACTGTTTCGTTTTTCAGAGAGTATTTTCACTACTCCTTAATCCGTCCTTCACTCCGTCTTTTTTTTTTACTTTTGGCTTTACGCCTCGTCGACGTCGAGATCATTAGAGGCGGGATGGGACTATAAACAAGGAACGAGAAGGAATTCGGCCATGGCCTTTTGAAGGAAGCATCCCGGTATTTCCCTGGAGTGATTTGGGGAAACCATGGAAAACCCAAATCTGGATACCCGGACGGGAATTCGAACCGGCGTCCTCCCGAATGCAAGGCCACTCAACCATCACGCTCGGTCTTATCCTCTGGCCCAGACTGCGGTGTAGTGTGAAGTACGCCCGAACGTTTCCGTGGTTCAGATTCCACGTTAAACAGTGGGTCCCCTATACCCGGTAGGATTATCGGGTTAGGGTAGGTGGCTGCTATAGGGCCGTATTGCTAGCCGTTAATAAACCGTGTCACAAGGTCATTACGACCACACAAGTTTAGCTTTTTTGTTTCGTTCCTTATGCTGGCCATTCTAGTAAAACCCGTTCTACCTGTTAGAAATTTCACCTCACTTGCTTGATTCCTGCTGATGTCCCACTTCTTCATTGTTCGGGTTTCTGCACCGTATGTCAGGTTAGGCACATAGTACATGCTACAAATTTCTTCCTTGTTTCACTGTGGCACATCCTTCATAGAAATGACATCATGTGCTGTTGCCTCCGTGCACAGTGTACCTGATTACAACTTGCTCACTAAAAGTAACATCACAGAGGTTATATACCAAAAAGTGGTACTAATTTTTCAATAAATTTGTACGTCCAATCGAAGGCTTCGGTGGTCGGAATAAATAGTTCCATTCTCTCAGGTGTTGCCGCGCCCTAATGTTAAATTCCGTTATGTCAGGCAACCCGCATCGCCCTTGAAGAAGGCAGAGGTAGGTCGGTCGAAACGTCAGCGTTTAATACTAGTGGTCGTATGCCCCTTATAGAAGACTAAGGGGTAATTTAGTTTTTTCTCCAGCGATAAATTTAATGCATAATCAATCAGCTGCAAAAATAAAAAATCAATCATAACTCATGTCTTTATGATTATCTGGTTAATTGTATTTCTGACAATAATTTCATTGGTGCTATTGATTCTCCGGGAACACAGTAGCATGCACAATTTAATTTTTGTTTTGGACAATTAATTTGTTTTTAACGGTATTTCAATGTAACCTGGACAACAATAGGTTACAAATGGATGTAATGTACCCTTAAATAATTACAGTATGTGTGTTAGTTCACCGAAAATTACGACCATTACTGGTGGTGAGTTTGATATATTAGTTTCGATTTAAAACATATTTACAAAATGAGATGGGGGGAATGCGGTATCAAGTTCGAGGAACGTATCGAAATAGTTGAAGCTGGGACTGTACATACACAGCTAAAAAATAAAATAAAAAATTGTGGCTTCTGCAATTTTAAAGTTTAAATGGACGTTTTTCTTCATAATTTCTTTTATCATTACCTCAAATGTTGAGATTATATCATAATCTAGTATATCGATTACAACTTAAGTCCTTAATTAACTTGCATTATAACTTCGTACATTCCCTATTCTATTTCCTTTATAATCAGCTCTTTAATTTCTCAAATAAATTTTGTGTCGTCAAAGTTCCAATGTTGGAAGACATTCTGTAATAATAAGTTTATGCGATTTATTTAAAATTCGTTTAATAGGACTTTACTTTAGGCAGCATTTTGTTATAAAACTTCAATTTCTTTAATGTCTTATATTTTTTCAGTAAGATAAAAATTATTTTAAAGTGAAAGATTTTTTGCACGTGAAAATATTTATTACGCCCTCCTGGCAAAAGAAATAATTTAATAAACATCTGTCGTAGCTGACTTACCATAACCACAAAATTATAATTTTCTGCTAGTCGATTTGAATCAACGAAGATTTAATCTCGAAGTTTTATCTGTGGATAGAAGATTTTATCAACAGGTCGATTAAAAAAAATAGTTAACTACCATTTCATTCTTCCTGTATTGACTTACCATTTTAAGATCAATGGAGAGATCAATGCTAGGATTAACTACAAAAAACAAGAAGAGACAAACCGACACTAGACAACGGTCACAGACATCTTGGAGAAGACATACTCCTTGAAATGTCAGTGGGTCGGCTATGTTGCTCTCATGAATGACAGTGTTGAAATGGAACCCAAGAGGTCATTGGAGACCTAAAGCATTACCAGTAGACCAATGGGACAAGGGCAAACTCAGGGTTGCTATAGTTAGCTGGCAGAGAATCGTCCATGACCGATTTGCCTTCAGAAAACGGTACAAGTTCTGAACTCATCATCAAAAAAAGCCAACACGATTCTCGCTGCAGGCAATCTTATTTATTTATTCAAATATTTGAACAGATAATTCCTTGCAGTCAGTTTCAACGACTCGGCATATAACATTTTTTTAATGCCTTTGTTGTGAAAAACCGACGCCGTCTCGCTTCGACACTTCGTCCGCTGGTGTACGGGAATCAACATCTGTCCTTCCACTGTAAGGGTCGAGTAACGACATTTGTATTACATACCTGCTGCAGCAAATATGTCTATTGTTTGTGAACTACATAATAAAGTTCGAAAGCGTTGGTTTTATCACATCAAATAGCATTTTTTTAACTTATTATACGCATAGTTGTTGAAACTGATTGCCGGGAATTATCTGTATACACATTTTAATAAATAAAAAAAGGGGCCAGCCGCGAGATTCGAATCGGCGACCACAGACCTATACGCCAGAGAGCTTGCGCGTTGCACTAATCAACCGTTTAACCGGTTGAGCATAGAAAGAATTTGAAAGCAATGGAATATTTCAATGTCGATTTTTCTCGACAACGGCGAAGATGCACCTGTTATTATTTGCCACTTTACACTCTGGCCATAAACTTTTACAAAACACAGTATGAATCGAATCAGAATTATACAATTGGCAGCCTCCCCTTGAAGAGCGAATTCTAGATTTCGATTCATTGTTAGAATTATGAGGAAATATTACGCGTATATCGAAGAAGTATCTATAAAACTTCTGTCGTCCTCATCTGGAGTAATTTTCTGATGTATGGGAGGTGACGTTCATTTTCTTTTTTTTAATTTCATGCTTGCGCATCGTCGATGTCGAAGTCATTAGCGGCGGTATAGGATAGAGGCAAGAACCAAGAATAAATTCGACAGTAGCTTTTGAAAGAACTATTCCGTCATTCGCCTGGAGTGATTTTGGAAAACCATGGAAAACTCGAATCTGGATGCCCGGATGCTTCCTCGTGCTATTAGGGATTGGATGGTACAAGGAGAGCTTCATTTAGGAGCAAAACACCCCTTGCTATCCAAAATACTGTGTATTACAGATTTTGGGAAGATATGTAAGTGTAATCACAGATAGATGGCAAACAAATGAAACATAAAGATGCGAAATAGCAAAGAGAGTATCTTGAGACGTATTTAGAACTTTCAGACGATGAACGTATTTGGGTGTTTCCTTCCAGCACGAACTAAAGAGCTTTCTTCTTGGTCACCAGTAATGCTGATTCTGTGTCTGATAAATATCTCGTGGCTAAACTAGATCATGCATACTAGTAGCCACGCGGCATGACATACGACGTGACAACTCGCGTGCAGGGTGTGCAACTGTTGCTGCTGTATTTGCACTCGCAAATTACTCGCTTAGCGCGCAGGGGCCCGCTTGCTGCCACAGCAAGTAAAACAAGGCGACGCTAATTGCTTTGCAAGGGGTCCCCACTGCGCCGTAATCCTTATTCCATAGATTCATACGGATAAACCCTCACACAGAAGGACCAGCTCGGCAATAGAGGTTCGCAGCAGTTCACCGTCATTAATGGACTAAAAATTGGCGTTGGAGTGCGATAACTCAGCGAGAACAATAAACCGGGGGAGAGGTATATTTTTTGCCAAGGATTAACTCGGAATGGCGCTACAGTGCGGCTAATGGGTTACGTGCCACCCGGCGGGCTCACTGCTGCCAACTTTATCGCCGAGTCGTGTCGCCTCGTAAATTGATAACTAATGCCGAAGTTGGCAGGCCTGGAGGGGATGTGCAGCCTGCAGATTCCTCCTAGAGGGGATTAAAAGATTACAGCAGAAGCCTCCTCCAGGAATATCCCCTATCACCCATTAAGCGCAAAAAAAAAGGAGAAGATGCTTAAGCCTCTTTTTTTTTGCGGCATTCGCTCTTTTGGTATAACTCAGAGAAGTATTCTGGCGCTGTTTCCCAGAAGTTTGTTGGAGATTTGTGAAACAATGAGAAAAGAAATGTTTCGTGCAGTGCCAAGTTGTTCTGTCGATATCTTCTATGTGTAATGGTACGGAAACAAACTCTATTTTTCTGTATTTTGTAGAGCCATGAGAAGTTTATATATCTTTTCGTTACCACTTTAGTGTGCGTGATAAACGTAGTGATAGCTGATCTATATTTTTATGTTAATGTACAGGGTGATTATAATTAAAGTTTAAGTTTCAAAACGCTCTAAAAAACGAACCACTGTTAGAATGACGTCAAAATTGAACGACGTATTATTGAACAAGGGAGAAATAACATGAACGGTAATTCTGCACCAGTAGCTCTGCACAAGTTCAGGACCCTCAAGGATATGAAAAAAGGCGTTGGACCGATGACTGTCATGGGTCTGGTGAAAATGATGAAAAAATTCTAAAATTCAGGTTCGTTTGATGTGCAGTCTGGTAGAGGAAGGAAAAGATGTGATTCGGCGGTAGTTGAAGAAGTGGCCACAGCAGTTCAGGAGGCGTCGAGCGGTGGTGCGCAACCATGCAGTGCACGGAGAATTGCCAGAACATTGGACAAGCCTGTGAGCACGGTGCATAACATTCTACGAAACATCCTGCAATGCTATCCGTACAAAATTTGCCATGTGCAGGAATTGTTTCCTTCTGACCTGCCAGCAAGAGAGGGTTTTGCTATTAAATTTCTTGCTCGCATAAAAGTGTACAATGATTGGCCATGGAAAATTTTGTGGACAGAAGAAGCCCATTTCCATCTGACAGGATATGTTTTACGATTTGTCATTTTTAGACGAAATTTTGATGCTTACAGCACCATCTGTCGCTAAAATTTGGATTTTTTTAAAAAAAAATTGGTACATGTTCTTTTCCCCTTCTTCAATAATACGCAGTTCAATTTTTACGTCATTCTAATCAGTGGTTCGTTTTTTAGAGAGGTATTAAACTTAAACTTTAATTATAATCACCCTGTACTTTTAATCTTGTAAGAATGAAACATATCGAAACGTGCAATTCAATATGGAAGTTTTCTCAGGAGAGGAAAGCAGATAAGAGTGATTAACAATTTACTGAAAACCTTCTCACAAAATTAAATTCTAGCGATAAAATTGATTTTGGCTATGGCAAAATTCAGTGGCAGGCTTTCTGTTATGTGACTAACGGGAGTCTGGTATTGTGATTGCTTGCATGATGGTTACCTGGACTTGTTAATTGTACGCTGACTCGCCTGTTTGGCTATGCGTGTTAGGGCTCAGAGTGTTAAAAATGGCCCAGGCTAAAACCTCGGGTCTGGAGTACCAAACGTCCATGGTACTCATCCCACTGTATAATGCTTGTATTTTTCAGGGGTTACGTGGTGACATGGAACCCACTCCCCTCCCACACTTCCCTTGGTAGCTAAATAATTCACACAGTTGAGTGACTAATCGTAGTAATGCATAGCAAACTTCCACATCATACAGATGCTCCATAAGGTCCAAAGAAAAAAAGTATTATGTCTTAAAAACGATTAATACGCTAGTAATTATGAAAAAGTTACAAACCGTTATGATTTACAAATAACTTACCTCTGTGAGTTTGGTACCATGACAGCAACTAAGGTAATTAAATATTCAAAAGAGGGAACTAGCATCTGCATCTTCTTCAATCTTTGTGAGTTTCCAGTAATCGTTTGTTATATTTTGTAATCTTACAATCAAAGGACCTTCTGCCACCCATCATGTATTGATTTGCCGAGTATGAATGTAAGCGTGCAACTAATTCCGTTTTGTAAATACGTGTCTTTATATTAATAACCGAGGAAAAATCTATGATTTTTACTAATGTCCTTGGAAAACAATTTAAACGAACCATTTAGGGTTATCTGAGGACTGTCTGTAGTGAAGTATAAACTCAACTGCGTCATATCTGATAACATTGTTATGACATCTTATTGTTATTAATCGAACCGGTGAATGATGAAGTCAATATTATAAATTATTATCTAGTTTTTAGATAGTAATACCAGTAATAAGCTTCAGAACAACATGGTATGCAAAGCGTTTCTATGAACTGCACCACTCATCCATGACGCCAGATCAATTTTTGCTATAAGTGATTTTGCACCTCTTCATCTCCTGCCGACATTACCTGTTCGTAATGTAATTAGCGCTTCGAGGAACAGATTTTTTTCCGTTAACAAAGTCTTGGTTTACAAAAATCTTTTTCTGATTATCCGCCAGCGTGTATACACAAACGCTGATGGATTGTTATATATATATATATTGTAACAGTTGCGTCTTTCCCGACGCATTGTTTCCACATAGTTTTTCCCAGTGTTCAGCTGAATGAAAGCCGCCATACACAACGTTTCCACAGATTCTTTGACAGTCTTCATTAAGTGAGATCGTATCTCAAAGACTAAGCATATTTACTTCCGTTCGATATGTTTACCGTGCTACAAGATGAATCCTTATGAGTTATTACATCATTAGTATATGTTGTTAAAGGAGTCTCTGTCTTTGCCGATGAACTGTGGAACTGGTTTACAATACACGATTGCCAAGAGTAAAGTACTTAAAGATTGGAATTTTGCAGTGAACATAAGCATATTGCAGTATTACAATAGATCTAACCCGTATTTCAGGTTGTGGGTGAGGAAGCTTTATGGCAACCTTCTTTTAATCTGTAATAGATATTTTCCTTATTGTGGTGACTACAGGACGGGAAGCCTTACGAGCCACACATTTACATTCTTTCTGAAGGTTATCCACCGAAGATAATAATAAACTCTCTGAACAATATGTATCACCGCACAGTTCGGATTCAGAAAAGTTGTTGGAACACAAGAAGTTCTGTTCAGCATCTAAGTACTATTTCAACGCTGCAAAGACATAAACTGTGATACATATGGTTGTTTTATAGGTTACCAGGAGGCTTTTTATGGGATAAAGCATCATAAAATGATAGAAAATTTAAAAAGCATTGGCTTGGATGACAAGGAACTGAGAATTACTGTTGCTGGGTATTCGAACCAGTCTCCTTATGTGAGACTGAAGGGTTGAAGTAAAAATTCCTCGTGGTGTAAGGCAAGGTTATAAACTGTACCCTTTATTAGATAACATATACTCAGAGTATATCTTTAGGAAGGCATTGAAGGATGTGGAGACTGGAGCGCTGTCAAATGGAAACTGGATGAACAACATTCGCTACGTGGACGACACAGTCATTTTTGCAGACAGTCCGGAAAGTTTACAATATCTCATGGACAGAGTGTCGCAAAATCAGCCATAAATACAGACTCGATATTAATTTAAATAAGACAAAAGTAACGATCACTGGGAAAAACAACAATTCCAAATGCCATATTACAACCAAAAAATCATTGAATGTGATTTAAGGTGTATGTATCTTGAACCATTGTAAATGAATTAAAGTCTCGTATTGGGAAAGCCAGGGCTACTTTCAATAAAGTGATTAATCTTTTTAGAAAGTCATAGTTTATCAGTTACCATGAAGATGAGACTCGTGCGCTGCTATGTGTTCTCTGTCCTCCTGTATGGCGTTGAAACGTGGAAATTAACGGAAACAATCAGTAAAAGTTAGAAACTTTTGAAATGTGGCAATATCGAAGAATATTGAGTATACCATGGGCAGACCACACCACTAATGCTGAAGTGCTCCGCGAAATGAAAAAGAATATGAAAACATTGACCACCATAAAAATAAGGTACCTTGGCAACATCACGAGGAACAATAGCCGTTACGAACTCCGGCAATCTGTTCACCAGGGGAAAATACCAGGAAAGAGAAGTGTTGGTAGGACACGAACTTCCTGGACAAAAATTCTGAGAACCTGGGTCTCCAAGAATACTACGGAGCTATTCCGAGCGTCAACTAGCAGACACAAGACAGCCGGAACGGATAGGGACCAGAAGAAGAAGAAGTTCCCTAATTTAATATACTGACACCAAGAATATTTCATCAACACCAGTGTTACATGTTTGAATGTGTTCCAGTTACTACTTAGAACTGAAGATCAGACACTGTACAGTGATTAGAATCACTGAGAAAATTCACTACAAATTTCTTTAGAGACATATTACTAAAGCCCTTAAAAGAAACAAATTTTTCTACACAATGTGCTTCAAACAAAATTCTAATTAACCCACAAAGGTACAGTTTTAATTAATTGAAGTTAAAATCAGTGTCCTAGATAATTATGGTGAGTTGTTAGCAATTTTTGCATCCAGTATGATTGTTAATGAACGGTAATTACTGAAAATCTTCACAGACACTTAGCCCATCTTATTACAAAAATTTCGGTACATGCTACAGGTATGAAGTACCTACATTATATTTTTTTATTTAGGGCTATACAGCTTCGATATCGAGTATATTGGAAACTGTGGTAGATTGGGAGCAAAGCATAGAAATAAATTCGGCTAAAACTTTTGGAAGGAACCATCCCTACATTTCGATGATTTAAATTAACTATGGAAACTATAGAGAACCGGAATGAGGTTGGCCGGTCCGGCAGTCGAACCCACGTCCGCCAAAATGCCAAGTATCAGCGTTAGACACAATCCAATCTGGCTACATTACAGTCCTTGTCATAATAAAGTTACGTAATGCAAAATTTTTTCTTAAAGTTTTCCACCATTAGATTCGAGAAGTTCGGTACGTGACAAAAGTGCACCATCTTTACGCAGACATCTAGCTTGGAGTTCATCACTTATTTTGAACGCTCAATAGAGCAATCAACGCGGTGGTCGGTTAGCGCGCGTTTCACGAGAGCGGGCGCTTTAAAGCCGCAGTAAACTGCCGGCAGGTGGCACTTCGGTCGGACACAGTGGCGCCGTAAAACGGCGCTCAAGCGCCGATCCCCGGCCAGACGGCCTTATGAATATGTACGCTCTCACTGCGCAAGATAGCCCACAGGCCGCAGCACACCACTATCGCCTCAAGTGTGTGAAAGGTACACGACGGATCGACGATTCTCGACCTACATAAAGCTACCGTATTGGAAAAATATGGTATGTTTGGAAAACTGGAACATGTATTCCTCTCATTGAGGTTAAGTGAACCGTTACTTCTGTATGGTAGCTATGAGTCAGAAGCACATAACTCCATCCTAAAATCTCAGTTAATTGCTGATATTAATAGGTTTCGCTACTCAAAACTTTTAATTTATCAACCTGCCATACGGTCTAAACAATCACACAACCAACATTAACAGCAGTGTCGATTTACTAATACAATTATTTCGTAGGTCAAAGCACTGAAATAACTATGCCACAACGTACTCTATAGTGTGTAAATTTTAATTATTTTGTGATTAGTTT
Organism: Vandiemenella viatica; assembly: GCA_031002005.1. Taxonomy (NCBI): domain Eukaryota; kingdom Metazoa; phylum Arthropoda; class Insecta; order Orthoptera; family Morabidae; genus Vandiemenella; species Vandiemenella viatica. The sequence continues at coordinate 152,912,913 of JARYHS010012519.1, read as the reverse complement.
TCATCGTTTTCAGCTGGCATAATTTGCTACGATTAAGTCATAGATAAGAAATGATTCATAAAACTAACAGAATCACGGAACGTAAGAGGAGCTTCACTTTGAATCTATTTTTATTATGAGACAACATTTTCTTCTAATGTTTTACATTCATAAATGATTCATTTATATCTGTGGAAACGATAAGTTCCATAACAGTTTCTGTTATGCTCTCATTTAAATAATTACGCTTAGTATAAACGTTCTTAGGTAATCACTCAAGTTCCTTACGTGCAGATCAACAGTAAACCAGATTTTTCGAAAAAAAAGTCTAAAGAATGTAAAATTCAACAATAATTAAAAATAATAGTTCTTACCAAATGCGGCTTAATAGCGCATTATCTTTTAAATGGTATATATATAAAAACATCATTTCAATTGAAAAAATTATTAAGTCTCTTGGATTTTTTCTTTTATAATTTTGAAAACAATGTAGTCTTTAAATTTATTTAATATTTTGTCGAAAATATTATGAGATGAATCATTCATTAAGTTATTTTACGAAAATCGTAAACTCCAGAAAGAGTGATACAGTATTGCAGTAAATTTTAGCAAGCTACACATGAGTGGAAATTTTTATAGAACTTAATAATGTGAAATGAGATTCTATTGGTTTTTCAACTAAAGCCTACATAAATCTGGGAACAAATAGAAAATTCAAAATATTTTGTAAGCCACTTTTCATACGATCATCTAAACAAAATATTTTAATCATCTCTCAAACAAACCTCGTATAATTATTTTCTACTCCCGTGATTTTCAAAATTTTGCGTTATAGTCGTATTAATTTTTAGTAAGAATTAACAATTTTCTTTGTTCAGAAGTTATGACATTATGTCAGACGACGCGACGTACAGAAGTAGGGACAAATGAGCTAATACACTAGGGATCAATGTTTGAGTTGGAGGATTCAGGTCTGTAAATGTGAATTTGTGATTTGAAATAAAAGAATTGTAACCGAAATATCTTTATAATTTATAATAAATAAATTGCTATGGAGCGCCCGGTCCGGTGGAAATCTCCCTACACACCCATCTTTATCCTTTCCTCTTCCAACTTGCTTTTGCCATCTACTAATTTTTACTTTAAATTTCTTCAGTGTTTCTCGTATATTATTCATCATTTCTTTTGGTAATTTATTCCAGTCACTCACACCCTTTCCTATGACAGAAAATTTTCACACACGCTGATGCGTGAAATCAAGTGCCAGTTTGTGGCATGGTCAACCTTACCTATCCAAGCACCTCTCTTAATTTTTCCACCAATATTTTTCCATGCTTCATCACCAGTATAGGCTTTGTACACTCTATGAATCTCTTCACCCTCCTTCAATCCTCCAATGAATCCCACTTCAGCTCCTTTTTCATATTAGTTGCCAATTGTGTTCTGTGGTACTTTCCAAAGACAAATCTGGCATCCCTCCTAATTCCCTTACTTCTCTCGTGCATCCCCTTATCGCTCTTTCCAACAGGTGAAGGATTTTGAACCCTTTCCTTATTACCTATCCAATGTTTCCTGCCCAGTTAAGTATGCTCTCAATGGTTATCCCAAGGTATTTACATTTCGAGTTTTCACAAGTAGCTCCTTCCCCAATTTATAATCGTAATCAACCTTTAGCTTTTTATCTGTGTACCTAATAAGCTGGCTCTTCTTTGCATTTATCTTCATCCCATGTTAACGCGCCCAGCTAGTTATCGTATCTAGATCACCCTGGAGCTGTTTACAGTATTCTATTGTTTTAATCCTTTTATATAGCATTATGTCATCTGCAAACATTCTAACTTCTGACAGTAAACCATTAACGCAATCATTCGTTAGAATAATGAATAACAATGATCGCAATACACTACCTTATGGGGCTCCCATGTTCACTCCTAGTTCTTTTGATACTGCATTTCCTACCCTAACTTTTTGCTTTCTACGTTTTAGGATTTCTTCAACCCAGAAAATCACCTTTTTATCAAATCCAATAGATTTAACCGTATTTTGCACCATTTTATGACTCACTCTGTGAAAGCCCTTTGAATGATACAGTGGTACACTAACAACTTGACCTCCCCCGTCCATTTCATCAGAAATTTCTTGCATATAGCCTACTAACTGAGATTCACATGAATATCCTTGTCTAAAGCCATGTCGCTGGCTGGAAAACCACTTAAGTTCCTCACAGACACTTCTAGTATGTTTGCATATTAACCTCTCCATTAATTTACCTACCACTGATGCCAACCTGATTGGCCTATAGTTTTCGACCCAGTTTGTCACTCCTCCTTTATGGACCGGAACTACTATCGCACTTTTCCAGTCATCTGGTAAGCAACAAGTATCCAGACTCAATTTAAATAATGTTTCAAGCTAAGGTACAATGTCCCACCCTACCATCTTTAAGACATCTGTAGTTATATTATCAACACCAACCCCTTTTCGCTTTTTTAGATTTCTTAGTTCCTTCATGATATTTTCATCTTTAATATCAAATTTCTTAATCTGCTCACCTCCAACTGTGTGGATAGACCCGTTTCCTGATATAAACCCTGAATTATTGTCCCTAATGGTCTCACTGAACCAGTTACTCAATAATTCTGTCTTTTTCAAATCCTCAGTTACTTCTTCTCCATCCTTGTCTCAATACCCTCTCTTACCCTCAGTTTCCTGATATAGCTATAGAAATTTCTAGATGCATCAGTCAGAGGTCCCCCTGCACTAATAATATTCTTCATAAACTCATCATTAGCTAATTTCTTTGACGTTGTTAACTCCTTGGTTAGTTGTTTCATGACTTCCCTACTGCCTTGATGTTTCTTAAATTTGTTTTGTTCTCGTCTCACCAATCTCTTTAAGCTTCTCACCTCCCTGTTACAGTGTGTATGTTCTGTACTTCTCTTTATTCTCTGTTTTGGTATAAACATTTCTTTACCCTTTTTTATTATTTTCTTGAACTCGTCCCACTTTGTATCCACTGAACTTGTGCCAATCTTCCATTTAATAAAATTTACCCTGAAATATCTTTTCAGTTCCAAGATTTGTGCCTCTATAATGCGAAACAGTAACTACTATTCAGTAAAAACTTTTAAAAAACTTGTTACTGTTATTTCCATCTGTTCATAATACTTAAATTCCATATGATCGTATGGCATTGCCGCTTGTGGCTAACTCAACTAACCCGGTTTTCCTAACTTGGAATAGAGGACCTGTAGCTTAACATTGAATCCGAACCATGGAAACTAACTTCACATTACACAGCAAGCTTTGCCCACCGAGCGTGGTGGATGAGCGATATCTTTCTGGCCTCGCATTCGGAAAGCCGCGGGTTCGAATCCCCGTCCGGTCTATTAGATTTGGGCTTACCATGGTTTCCCAAATCACTCCAGGGGAATGGGGGTATGATTCTTTTAAAACACCATGCCCGAGTTCGTTCCCGTTTTCCCGTTTCTTACCCCCAATATATTTCTTTCTACCACTAATGACCCTAACGTCGACGTCAACGAGGCATGAAGGGGTCAAAAAAAAATCACACCCAGAGTGGGATTTATTAATGTTATTGCAATACGTGTCCATAAATTTGCGGAAGAAATGTTATACACCAAAGAATTTTAAGCAGATAACGTTAAAATATATGGAAATATAATAAAACGTATTTTTATATCTTCTAAAACTTGGCAAAATACGAAACTGATTAGCATCTAAATGTTAGTCGGATTCAGTCTTTAAAAAAATGGACGAACTTGATAGTGATGTAATCAAAAAATGTAGTTATTAGTTGCCACAAAAAAACAACAATAGTGCGAAAAAATTTAGTAATTTAGCTTGCGTATCGTTAGGGAAAATCACCTACGTTTGATTCTCCAAAGAAAAATGGAAGCAATGCAGTACTTTAATAAAGCTTACGACTTTGACAGGGACGTTGTCAGGAGGAAATTACACGAATTGTACGACAATGGTCAATTTGAAATCTTCAAATATATTAAATGCATCTGCACTTGCATAAATTAACTAACGAAATGACAAACATTAATATTCTATAGCAAAATAGTGATTATAAATTATTTAAAACTCAGTACATACTATTACTACAAGTTAAGATGTGGATACAACTGTTAATTGCGCGATTTTGCAACGGCGAATATGAGGTCACCCCCGCCAATAGATCTTGTAACCGCTATAGTTTTACTTGTGTGAATTTCGTATATTATTGTGATGTTGATGCTGCACTTGTCATTTTAGTAAAGAATGATCGAAGTGTGGAAACATTACCTTACTATTGACTGTGATGTCAAATGTTGTCTTTTAAAGATAAGATACTAATCCTGTGGGTGAATGACTAATGCTCGGATCTGACTTTTAGGATATCGCTGGATCGATATACGATTAATCCGTGCAAATTTCGGTTTTGCCTCGTTCCCGAAAAACTATTCTCATATATTCAAAGATTTTTCCTTCAATACGACACTGCCGAATTTCTTAGCGTTCTTTGGCCCTTACCCTGTTTCGACAGTAGTGGACTCTACGTCGACGAGATTTGTAGATAGTTAAACTTATGAAAGTGTAATAAAAATCCATATTTATTTGTTTGCGATTCATAGCTGAGTTTATGATCTGTGATTATTCACCTTCCGTCTGGTCTTGTACGGCGACGCACAGGGAAGATAGATAGAGACAGATATATTCCCTTGATCCCATGTGAGTCTCCAGGATGTGGAACAGTAAATACACTTATTAATAATATCAATAATATTATCAACAACTGACAACCGTTTGTTATTTTAAAACTCGTAAATTTAATACATTTTTACTGTAATTTGCAAATACATAATATACTCCAATATATGAGTGCAACTTCCACGTAAAGTAATTGATTAATTTGTAAACGGTTTCAACACAAAGAAAAACCGTTCACCATTTCAGTAATTATGATCAAGTTTGTCACCTTATCCTTCGATACACCAAATATTTCATATTTTCTCAGTCACTCATTGGAATGGTTGTAGTTATTGGAACAGGGACTGAGGTTCCGTTATGCGGTGGTTGCTCTGCAGGCAGGGTGGACGGCTTTTGTCTGTAGGACGCGTTATGGGGTGGTATGAGAACGTTGTCAGCTGTGCGAAAGTTATCGCTGTAAAGATAGCTTCCCACGACCATTGCATTTGCCGGCCGCGCTGGTCCAGCTATCAGCAGCGGGCGGTGGGAAGGAATCCGCCTCTACTGCCAGGTAAGCGCGCCTCTATTCGTCGCCGAATCGGTAAACATCAAACGCCCGGGTAGCTGAAACGGCACTTGGCAACGTGGTGGGGAGGTGGCTGCGAGGTAGCGAGGGCTAACCTGTGGCGCGTGCTGATCCGTACAGTTCGGCTGCATGGCGTGGCTTACAAAACCACAGGCAATAGTAAGCCACCATAAAATGTTCTCTGTTATTGATAACACGTCTCGTTTCCTGTGTTAGTCACAGACTGAAGATAGCCAACAAATGTTATACTGCTGTTGTTTCGCCGGCATGCAGAAATGAACTCGAACCTAAATAGATACTGAATACAGAGCTACAAGCCTTTGCGGATACGGATGGCAGAAGAACATTCGGTATATTCAGTTAATTATTAATTAAATTAAATTACATTGGAGCGTACGCTCCGATGGCAATTTACCTAAACAACCATTTCCCACTTTTCATGCACCGACCTACATTTGCCCTTGGCAAATTTTAACTTTAAACTCTTTCAACGTTTTTGGCAAATTATTCATCATCTCTATCGGTAATCCATTCCAACCCCTGACACCCTTACCTAAAAAAGAGAATCTTCTCACGACCTTGTGTCTGAAATCGAGTGTCAGCTTGTGGTCATGGTCATCTTTTCCCTTCCATGCATTACTTGCAATTCTAACACCAATATCTTTCCATGCCTCATCACCAATATACGCCTTGTACACTCACATGACCCTCTTCACCCTCCTCCTGTCTTCCAAAGAGTCCCATTCCGGCTCTTTAATCATATCTGTTACTAATTGCAATCCACGATAATTTCCAGAAACAAATCTAGCAGCCCTTCTTTGCACCCTTTCCAGCAGAGGCCCGGAAGTTCGGAGGATAATTGCAAGGAACTAGGTTTTTGTAATCACCGGTGGTTCCTTTCGATGGACGCAGAAGAGCGTTATCACTGCAGGTTGAAGACGATACTTTTCGGACCAGCTTCGTACAATGCTAGGTGTAGCAACGAGTGCAGACGAACTGTGTCTGAGCTGTGCATTGAGACCATTTTGTCATAGTGAGCGTTATTCGTTCGGAGAGCAGTTGCGGGCCGCTGCTGCTTTGCTCCCTGGACCACGCGTCTCCGCGCCATTAGCCGTGGAGAGCTTTTGCTTCTGTGTGAGCGGCTTGCCACAACGCTCGAGAACAGTATTACGCCCTTCCGGTCACGTTCTCGTTCGCTGAGGGTACGCTGCCGGAGAAGAAAGAACCTGGATTTCCTTTGTTGTTCAGAAATAAAAAATATGACTTCAGCGATCAACATCATTCCACTCCTCGCTCATTTCTCTCTGCTTCTTTGTTGTTGTCGAGCAGTAGACATAGAGGACGCTTAGGACGTTTTTTTTTTAAATTTTATATATATATATATATGCTGATTGAAATAGATTCACGCCAAACATCATGAACAAATAAATACTATTTCTAGTATTGCCTGTTCAGACACCTTTTTTATTTTAAAATCTAGTAATAGCACTGAGCATTAGCGAACAATTTAGTAGCAGTATCTTTTAAATAATCATTAAATTCGCTAAAGATATGGGAAATAGTATTATTGATATAGGATCATACATTTTCACCACAGGCTGGATCCATTTGCGCATTATTATAACTAAGCTCTATAATTCTTGATATGTTGAATTGTTTAAGTACTTGAGCGTAGCCGAGCAAAGCAACACGAACTGGTTGCAAATTCATACTTTTCCATACATTGTGAACCATGTTAATAGAGTCATCGGTCCTCCACACTTTCATAGTAATACAACTGCTTCATCACACGGTACTATAATATGAAGATTCATTGTCGTTAATTCCTATTGACATTTACACTGATGCTAGTCTAGCTGGTTTTAACTTAGTTATCAAATTTGACGTCTGTTATTACTTTTAAACCACAAAAAAGTCCAAATTCAGCCCAATTTCATTACATGTTCACCTGATATTTGGACGGCTATCGTATTATTTGTTTTTAGTAAAATGTGTTCTTACGAAATCTAAAATACTTTTTCTCTAAATTTGTTCTTTGGTTATTCCGTCAGACGCAACTGCACACCGACGATATTAAACCCACTGAGGAAAAAAAAAAAACCTAGTAAAGAATTGAGCTCAATAACGCAATGTCATGCTCAATTACGATAGAAAATATATTTCATTAGTATGTATGGACTTTTCAAGTAACTATGTTAATCACATTCTTTGTAAAGCGTAAATGTTTACCGTTAAATTTTGATGACTACCAACATCCAGAAGAGCGCATAAATTTGAAAACCTGTAAACAGTCCGTTAGTACGTACATATCTAATCTAACAGGGAATAATATATATATACAGTGCAACCTTAATATAACGTACCTCAATATAACGAATTCCTCGATTTAACAAATTCTTCGTAATCCCCTTGAATTGTCCATAAGAGTCAATATAAAATATACCTTTACATTGCGAACATTTTTTGCGAACAACCTCTTTATAACGAATTTTCAACTATCAAGAAAAAGTATACATACCTCTAATTAACGAATTTTGTCAACCCAAAACCTTTACCGGTATATAAAGTTCCCACCAATCGCGACATGTTTCGACACGCTTTTGTTCGTAAAACAATCATTGTTGTTTGATTGAAAGTAATGTAAACACTTCTGCTCGTCACTATTGTTAAAGATTTAAGTTAAAATGGCTCAGAAACGTAAAAGGTGTTCCTTATCGGTTGCAGAAAAGCGAAACATCATTAATTATGTTGACAAAAATCCTATGACGAAAAAATTAGACTAGCTAATAAGCAAGTACATTGGCTACAATTTTAAAATTTAAAGATAAGTTTTCAGAAGAAAGTGGTTTGCCTGTAAAGATTAAAATCATGCGAGTTCAAAGACGTAGAGGAATGTGTGTTGAAGTGGTTAAAACAGTGCCGAGACAAAAAAAATCACAATCGGAGGCCCTATTCTTCAGGAAAAGGCTCAGCAGTTTGCAGTAGAATTGGGACATGAAAAGTTCCGTGCTAGCAACAGGTGGCTTCAAAATTTCAAAAAACGAAACGAGATTGTTTTTCGAAAAATATGCGGTGAAAGTGGTAGTGTTGATGAAAAAGTATGTGATGATTGGAAAAACAAACTGGCAGTGCTGACCACCGGATACGATCCCGAAGACATCTTTAACGCCGATGAAACTGGACTATTCTATAAATGTTTACCTGAAAAAACCTTATCATTCAAAGGCGATGAATGTAATGGTGGAAAAAACAGCAAACTTCGCTTAACAGTACTGCTGGGAACAAATTGTACTGGGACTTACAAACTTAAGCCACTCATCATCGGAAAATATCAAAAACCGCGATGTTTTAAAAATGGCAATTATCTGCCAACAGATTACACGTCCAACCATAAGGCTTGGATGACTAGTGATGCTTTTTGCAATTGGCTTAAAAGTCTGGATAAAGAAATGAAAAAAACAACAAGAAAATTCTAATGTTCATCGATAATTGTACTGCACACGGAGAAATTCCTAACCTGGAAAATATAAAAATACCACTTCAAAACTACAACCACTGGACCAAGGCATCATCCAAAGCTTCAAAATGCATTATAGGAAGGAAGTTGTCAGACGATTTCTTGCTGATGTTGAACGTCAAACACCAACTACAATTGACGTTTTACAAGCCATGTGGATGATCGCCAAAGCTTGGAATCTAGTCATTGAAAAGACAATTGCAAACTGCTTCAAGAAAAGTGGGTTTAAAGTAACATGCGAAGATGAGGACGACGATTTACCAGTCGCAGAACTTGCTAGGACCTGGCAAAGAGTTCAAAAAGAATTGCACCTTCAAGAGACTGAGTTCGAAGACTTCGTTACCTTTGATAATGATTTAGCCGTCTGTGGAGAACTAACTGATGCTGACATCGTCACATCTGTGTTGCCGGTTACTAATGCAGAAGCGGATGAAGACGAGGAAGAAGGGGGTGAAATTGATGAGCATAACTTCACAATAAAAGATGCTTATAATGCTTTAAATATAATAAAATCTGTGTTTCTCAAAAAGGGAGGTTTGAGTGACGATGTAGTCAATTCCATCACGAAATTAGATTGCGCTTTGGATGTGATAACTCTTACCGGTGGTAAACAGACAACTATTTATGACTTTTTTTCTAATCAAGATGAACAAAATTGAGATTAAGCTACTATAACCACATTGTTGATTCTTTACCTTTAATTCGTGATTTTTGTTGTGCGAATCTTTGAAATTAACATTAAATTACCTACATAATGTATGTACCCACCAAGATATGTACCTACTTTTACGGATTTTACTGCATTCAATTTTGATTATTAATGTAAGAAAATTTTTTTTGTTACCTACCTAATTGTTTTTAAATAGAAAATACATACAGTAATTTGATAACACATTGTTATCATTTATTAGTAGAAGTTGTTCGCTATAACAAGATAAGTACGTAATGTTGAGGTGAATATAACTATATTTTTACCTCTTTATAACGAATTTTAGACCAACCTAACCTCAAAATAACAAACCTTAGTTCAACGAATTACTTGATATAACGAATATTTTCTTGTTCCCCTCCGATTTGTTATATCGAGGTTGCACTGTATATATATATTAAAATACGACACTTTGAAGTAAAACTATCAACGTATCATTTAGAATTAACCTACTTCAACGTCGGTTAAGAAAAGGTGTGTTCATTTATACGTGTTAAGAAATTACATGAATTATTTTGTGGCTGTACCACAATCAATTACTCATTTTAGATCAGTGAATCTTTGTTTGATACGTCTGGTACGGAATACTATTACAGTTCTTTCTCTGCCCACTAATCTACTGGAAGGTCAGTTTGATTCACACATTTCCACTGCGATAAATTTTTCTTAAGTTTCAAATAGAGATTTCAAAATTTACTTTAGAAAGGTTTGAATCTAATAGCAACTGAAGCTTTGAATAGCCCCTATATTTTCCTAACCCCCAATTCATTTTATTTCGTGTAGTACCTATATTTTTCAATTGAAGCTAATTAGTTCAGCCGGGTTTCTTATATTTTTGTTGTTACTTTACTTTGTCCTGAAGCTATCAAAATGTAGTAGTGGAAGCTTTTGCCAACCATTTATAATTTCCTGATTGCGTGGAAGTTTCGACTGCTCTGTTGCAGTTTTCAAGTATAAACTTATTGTTTTCTTTAAAGAAGAATATTTTATGGATGATTCCGAGAAAACTTATGTGGTTTAATATTGTGCGTTTAATCCTCTTTTGCGTTGGTTCCTTCTTTTCCTAATGATCGTCTTCTTACCTTCAGAGTATTGTGGGTTCACGTTCAATGTCATCGCACAAAATTCTGCACATAAACCCTTCAGTTTCAAATAATAAGATTTAGGGTGCAATGAACGGCACTGTTGACTGCGGAATTTCAATTTCCGGAACGTTTTGAGACGAAAACTGTTATATACCCTCTTCATGTATTGGAATTCGTCTACTTATCATAGCTACTGTTGCAGGAAGAAGACGGAGTGAATTGTTTCAGCCTGTTTCTAATAGAAATTGCGAAGAAATAAAAAAAAAATTAATACTGTTGTTAAGGTTCTTTGGGTGGTTTTATTACTGCATTAATTAAAAGTCCACCAAAAAACAAGGTTATGTGAAGATGTTCGTTTATTTTGAACAAATCAAAACAAGTCAGCGACATTCACAAGCATAGTTGTTACAATCCAAAGATGCAATACTGACTTGCATGAATGTCTCTGTAACACTGAATGAATACTTAATGCAAACTAAACTCTCTGTGCAGGCGATCTGTTTATATAGAGTCTATCGAATTTACGAGAATTCTTCAAAGGCTTCCGCCCGATATTTCTCGATCATTAACAATCACTCAAACAATCAAACATATTAAAAACAATCGGAATTGATACAAAATTAATTAATAACATTACAAAATGATTAGAAATGGTAATTAGAGATACTTAAATACAAAATTATTTACAGAAATCCTTTCAAATGGTGGAAAATTGTCCTGTAGACATCGTAACTTACATTTATACATGGAATCACAAACTTTTAATAAATTTACTTGCATCATTCGGTTCTTAAACATATTAAATGGTCTTTGAATAATATTCTTACCTAAAACAAAGTCTATATACACTTATTTACAAGAAATTACAAAATAAACATATCAAATCACTTTCAAGCAAACTTTGGCTCACTACAAATATTTCATACAGCATAATACTATTAAAAATTCAGGTATTCGGGCTGTTACACTGTGATTTTCTGTTAACTGATTTTTTTTTTATCTAGAGAACCATTTTACATTTTAGGAAGATTTTTAAATAATTAAAAATGAAATATGCGTGTGTAAAACTAATAACTTTGTGTATTTTTCAATTTCATAAAGAAATCTGGACGCACAACCAGGAAACCAAACGCATTTTTAAAATTAATAATTCAAAGTAAAACATTTTTATGTAAGTAACGAATTGGGATTAATATTGGTCGAACTATGGGTGATACTAATAAAGTTCAATAATTAGTTACAAAATCTATTTAACTGATTAGCTCACTAACTGAGCTATCTAACGGTATTAATAAAGCTGGAAGTGTTTAAGCGAGTCAATAACTATGGGACCAGACATTTTCGTTTGAATAACTTTCGAGAGTTCTATAAAAGGAGAGAGATTTATACTAAGGGAAGGCAGAAGTTTTTATACAGAAACATGTTGGATTTGTGTTACAAGTAATTTGTATTTCTTAAATTGGAAAACATATATTTTCTGTTTTCCAGTTTTAGTTTTACGTAAATGGTAAGTGTTTGATACAGTACAAATTATTCACTGCCATTTGCTTTCTTTAATAATGAATCAAAGGTGTCTACGACTTACTTGTATGTTATGAAGGCAGAACCATTAAACCAGTTGTTCCCAGTTGTCCACAGTAGGTCAAAATGGAAAGAAGAAGGCTAACAATTTGCATATGAAGATGAGTGTACCATCATCCATCGTAATTTAAGCCATCTGAGATCAGAGAAGGCAGCTTTAATGCGTGCTGTACGTTATGAGATCCTTAACGAAGGCTGGCGTTGTCACGTGACTCGTGTAACAGGTGGCGCGATGTGCTCTCCATCAACACACACTTTCTCCTTCAGCCCTTTTTAAATGAACTGCGCCTACGGGAAAATATCACGTTTAAAAGACGAATCACACTCTGTGACGCTACCAGAGGATGTCCGTCAAATGAACTGAAAGGCGGTTCAAAAGATCGGAGATGGTCGCGATGGAATTGTGCTTTCAATTCTGACTGATTCAAACTCACAGTCAAAAGAATACCACAGTCATGTCTGTATGAATCAATAGAGTAAATTGATATTCCAAACGGCATGTTGATTTAAAATGCTGAAATTAATTAAATGCAAAAGTAACCACGTGCTACTGACCGGTAGAGAATGTTTAGGCAGTCAGACCTCGGCCATGAAAACATTAATGCAGACTGTACCATATATGTGAACATCACTGCATAAACTTTACAAATTATAAATATGTACTGACTTATTCGGTAGAATTGTATGTCTTCTTTCTGTTGGTTTTTATCGTGTTTACTTCAGATTAAGTAAAACATTTATCGTCCTTTGAATTATCCTCATTGTAGGATCAAGATGATGTGGTGGAACTTTCTGGTAGAATTTTGTGTTCTATATAGTTATTCTAAGCTCTAGTAGTTACTAACATATTCACTACACCTTAATAATTCATTGTCAACTACGTTGAAAATTAATTATATTTTTATTTTTACACTACAGAACGACTAGATACATTATCTTTATTGTTCAAGATTTATTTGTGTTTAGTTATTAACAGACAATCAATATTACTAAATTTTCACTCATGCCTCAAATCTAAATTGTATTTCGGAACTTGTACGCTGATCTGCTCCACTGTGTCACATAAATAGAAGCGTCACTTGTCATGTAGTATGGTTTCTCATTTTAATGTTTTGAGCAACTCTCGCTCAAATATCTGGTTATGTTACAAACGGCTGTTCTGTTTTATTCAACTCCGTACTTTTCTTCACAAGTTTCCCCAATACATGTTTTTTGTTATAATTATTACAAGTAACTCGATTTGTATAACGTGTTTGTTGGAGTGACTGTTGCAAAGTAGTTATATATTTGTTTCAAAAAAAAAAAAAAAAATGGAGGGGGAACTACAAAATGTATGTATTTTCCTCCAGAACTTGTTATCTATGGAGTTGCAGCATTTAATTTTAGCATTGGTTGGTGGTAACCTCAAACACTATCACAACAAAAAAAAGTGTGGTAATAGTTACTGTCTGCTCAATTCATATTACCAGAAAACATTCGGCGTTCTCTTTGTGTCACTCATAACATCACACAGCACAATAATCTCAATGGTCGTACAAATTTCGACATTGTATTCAAGTAGGATACTAGTAACTTCAATCGCATTCATCTTTAGTGGAGGGACCTGTCTCTCACATCAATATAATCGAGAGCTGCATGATACACGGCCCCTTAGGCTCACGGAACCAAAATTGTTTTTGCATGAATTAATTTTATAACAAACTGCATCTTTACTCTTCCAAATTAATATAATACAGCTCGTATGCTAGAATCATGATAAAATATTTCAACTATAATATCTTAATTTCTAAGCTTTCTGACGTCACATGTAGATTAAAGCTTATTCTGTGCGTGGGACCACGGGCTGCGCATTAATTGAAACGTCATCAAAATCAGACGAGCAGCTTTCACGAATCACGCTCAACGAAAAATATCTCATACTATCGAATTCATATCAAAACGAAATATAATCTAGTTTTCCTCATCACCACTTGCTGTAGATTAATCGAAACGTCATAAAAATCGATCAATAGATTGAATGAATCACGTCAAAGACCTTAAATATTCAGCTTACCGACGTCACATCAAAATGAAGCTCGTATCTTACTTAATCAGTGGAGCTGTGGGTGGTAAATAAATGGAAACTCCATCGAAATCCGATCAGTATTTTATGCTTGACTCTCTTTCAGCAAATATTTTACCAGCTTTATGAAGTCAAATTAAAATATTTCGCTCACGGAACCACGGACTCTACATTAATTGGATCTCCTGTATAATCTGGACAGTAATTTTGAGTAAGTCCTGTTCATCCTTGTTTTAAGTAAATGCACAGACACTTTTTTTTTAAAAAAAATGTTAATTCCTTCTCTGTAACTTATTATTAGTACCCTAAATTTCATTTTTTTAAAAATATATACATCTTCGTGGTTACAGATTTATTATATGTATAGACCATCTTTTGCTGTCGAGGAATATTGTAGCAAGTGAACTTACTTCCTTCACCTGCACGACTAACTAAAGAAGTGTCTGAGATTATAGTAACATTTTGGATTCTGAACTGTGGCCCAATGGGTGTGTTGATTTCACACTTGCATATTTGAATGGCAAAAAAAAATTTATTTCGCTTACATCACATCTCTCCCAAATTTTTTATCAAGACACCATAGTAGGGAGACGCGGGGAATAGAGTCAGGTGATTCCTCCTAAGGGAATCTCAGTTCATTCACTTGCGTGAGCAACATCATGCATCCAGTGATTTATGTATGAGCTATCACCCGGTCAACAGTTAAGACATGTTCAAGAGACGTCAGACAACGCGTCGCCTCTCAGAGAAATCATTGAAGCCCCTCCCGTCTGCTCAGCTTGGCTTCCTTCTTCAGTCTCCACCAAGAGGTCAACACACTCATTCCATCCCACCAGCAGCAGTCTACAACCGCCAAAGGACCGAGCGTGGTGGGTGAACGGTTAACGTTCTGGCCTCGTATTTGGGAGGACGCGGGTTCGAATCCACGTCCGGACATCAGATTTGGGTTTTCCATGGTTTCCCCAAATCATTCCAGGCGAATGCCGGGATGTTTCCTTCAAAAAGGCCATGGCCGAATTCCTTCCCGTTTCTTGTCCCCAGTCCCATCCCGCCTGTAATGACCTTAGCCGTCGACGAGGAGTAAAGAAATGAGTTTAAAAAAAATTAATAATAACCGCTAAAGAAGAGTAACGTGATGCATACTGTGGAAGAAACCGAGTCACCGCACTAAGTCTATTTGTTAAACGACTCTCGTGTCCTCAAGATTACAAATCATTTTACTACTTAGTTGTAAACAAATTTCAAAATCCTAAAGGTTTGTAAAAAATACAAAAGACGTGTAGTGTTCCGTTCCATTGTTTTCTCTTTTTATCACTTACGATGAAGTCAGGTGCATCAATTAACTAAAACTTAATTAATTTCTGAGATCCACTAACTGTTACTCCACGTTTCCTGTCATCGCAAGCGCGTTAAAGATACGTAGATAGTAAAACTAAATAAATCATTATGTATCTCGAAAGTCGTAGCTAGATTTTCACTTCCTTCGGTTATTGACTTAAATTTTCTCTCTGCGTGGCTGACCTAATGACAAAAAAGTCAGATTACCGCTGTTAAGATTGCATGGATACACTCATAACCCATGTGATTACGAGAAGTGAGGTACAGAGGTATGACCTACCAAATGTGAAGGGGAATAACAGTACTCTACCTAATTGTTTAGCTGAAATGTAGGAGGAGTAGTTTCTATTCGAGAAATGTGGTTTTTCGAGACGTTTTTCGAATTTCTTTGAGATAGAAATGATTTTTAAGAGAAAGATGATTCCTATTAGAGAGAGAGATAAACAGCTACGCATGGCCACCAATGATTTGGAATAAGATCTTCGTGTACGTTGCACTTGCAGCAAACGATAGAACCAATCATTCTTGTGCGGATATTTAGTTACATTACCGAGTGATATTAGTTCCTTCATTAAATTCTTTTATTAATACACTTCGGCTATATTATCCTTTCTCCACCAATACGTAGTTCATAAAGGTGTATATGAAAAGTTTTCAGCCTCCTTATTAGATCAATTTGTGTATTATTCTAAGCAACAATGAAGCTAAATTTACAGAATGTTGTAACAAACTGACATTTGTTTTATTTAAAGTAATGTTCACCAAATATTCTTAAAATTTCCGATTGCATAACCATTATCAGTTTAGGTGGGAAGACCTCTAAAATCAATCTAAGAGGTACATCTAAAGTTCTATACTTCTTTAAAAACCAGTACAAAAAATATTAAATTCCTGTTCACGATGGTAGTTTCAATGAGGAAAAGCGTCAGCACTTTATACCACAATGTTATTTTACCTTCACACCATTTTAAATTAATAACTACAACAAACAATACATTCGGAAAAACATTTGGCGGAACGGATAATATTGTGCCACGTATTTTAGAAATCAGAGCATAGTTTCATTCAAACGATGGCACACATACAGTTTTATTCTTATTTTATTCCTAACAAATAATTACTATTAAAATTCAGTTCTTTTATTAGATTAACTGTCAGATATTCTACACAGATTACAGTGCGACCACCGAAATATTCCGTAAACACTCAGAAGCATACACAAAGACAATAGGAAAACCTCATATTAAATTTTTTTTTGTAGCTTTCTGCTTGAATATTGCTGTAGGGGACAAAGGAATGCGCAACAGAGCCAAGTAGCAATTTCGAACTTCCCGAGTAGTCCTACACTGCTTGCTTTTAACGCTAAACAGTGGACGCTTAGAAATAAAATTACAGAGATACTGTAACAATGGTGGTTATTCTAACATACTAGTTTTTACATTCTTAATATATGCCAAATTATCCACCATATCTGTTTAACAACATTTAATTGGGCAACAGGTTTCAAACTTATTACATTTACTGCGAAAAATCAAATATTAAACTCTCCAAATTGGACGAATTCCACAGAAAATAATATCTGCCACTGACATTGCAGATGAAATTGTTTTTAAATACAGGAATAATTTTTTATTTGGTATTTTAGATGGCTTCTGTTATAATTATCAGCACAACGTATGCTGGAGCCTGAACAAAGACTTGTTTAGAAAACTAATTAACATTTTCCCTCATCCAGTACCTGAGATATATTCGAAAATAATTAAATTTTTCTGTGATCTCTGAAGACATTAGGTTTTATGTTATTTTTCTCATACTGTGGAATACTTGCACATTGTTTTAGGAGTTTCCGTCATGAAATCACATTCTATCATTAGTCATACCATCACTCCGTTTAAGATAAGGCCGCTTTCACTGCTCTGAGTTAAATTAGTCTCATGTATTTTCTGCGCTGTGTGAACACTCCGCTGATAACAAGGAAGAAACCGTTATACATTGTGGTATGACAGAGTCATCCACAACGACTATTAATAAATAATTAATTAATATTCAGATTTTTTTGTAATATTCATTTATCTAAATTGTAAATATTATAAATAATAGTGAATAATTATGTATTAAACCCGGGCAGCCAGATTTATTATTATATGATTTAATTGCTGTACAAAACTTGCTATTCAGAAAATATTAAATGTGGGAAGTTGGAACTGCAGTTTTGAACGTTCAGAGAACGGGACAATGCCCAGTGTCGCCGACAGGCTGACGCCTTCCCTCACAAAGGGGTGGCGCGCGGGAACCGTTACCTGCCGAGTGTACTGACCTCACCCCTCCCCTGTGCCTCGACAAGGTCAAGCAAAATGTGCGGGAATGGGTAGCAAATGTTAGCGACGACACGAAGCACGTGATGATGGACATATATCGATGCACCAATCGTGAACGGCTTCTGTTCCATGTGCGGGGAGAGGAAAGCTGGCTTTACCGCGACAAGAGGACACGACGCCATATTCGACTTCACTTGCTGCCGAGACGAGCTACAGTGCGGACGTGTCACCCGACACGCCCTTAGCCGTTGATCAGTGACTGTGTCTGGTCGCATAGTCTGGTTCAGATGGGCTAGAAGCTGAGCGGTCCACCTGC
The DNA here is from genome assembly GCA_031002005.1 of Vandiemenella viatica. Taxonomy (NCBI): domain Eukaryota; kingdom Metazoa; phylum Arthropoda; class Insecta; order Orthoptera; family Morabidae; genus Vandiemenella; species Vandiemenella viatica. The sequence continues at coordinate 152,894,727 of JARYHS010012519.1, read as the reverse complement.
CAGAGATTGTAAGCTGATGTGCTAGCGCGGACATATCCGCAAATCTGGCATTCGTTGCAGCAGTGGCACAGAGCGTGTCACACCTCGTCGAGAAGATGCGATTACGGTAAAGTACCTCCGTATAAGTCCACAGTTCCATTGGGTTTTAACGAGGCTTGCTAACCCGTAAACGGCTCCTGAGATAAGACTCTGCTCCCATCATAATAATTACTGAGCTATCCAATGTTTCATATTCATTGTTTTAAATTCAAACGATGCTTTTAACTTTAAACGGCGCTCCTGGGATTCTTTTGTAAATGTTAACTTTAAGTTGTTGGCCTGTAATGCCACTTTAAAACATGCTGAGTTTGTAAAATCATTGAGATATCTAAATCAGTTTTATGTTTGCTATTATCCGGCGGATTGTAAATGTCGGGTATTGCTTGTTTGTTGTCTTTGGATTATGTTTAACGTAACGTTAACTATACCCGGCCTTGTATAAGCCAGAAGACTAAATAAATTGAGTATAATTTTGTGTGAAACTAACTTCTTGTAGAAATCATGGTTCTAGTTCACCATTTAACCAAATAACCAACTTATTGGATGTCATACATATTATTAATAATTATATTTCATCAACGTATTGGCTCCCCCCTCCCTAACCGACGGTCAAATACAACATGTGTGTCGAAATGAAATGGAAAAGTTCACCAGACGAACCGATAATCTGAAATTATATGATCAACTTGAACATTCAGAAAAAAAAGTGAATAAATTCCGTTGGAATAGAACACAATCTTTTAAATATTTTACAGGTTATTTTGAAACAATTTCAAAGAAAAAACTGTAACTGACGCACTTAAAAACAATATCTTAATTTTTTAAACACTATGCATTTGTTTGCACTTCATTGAAAGTCAGAACTCAAAGATATTACGCAGGTATTGACCGCATACAACAGAACAGCTTACAGTCGGTTGCGGTTAGACAGTCTATAAACGGAGATGCTATTCACGGGAATACATATATAGTATGTATAGGAAGAAATAGGATTAGTTCAGCATTGGGTGAAGCTCCTCCATTTCGGGTGAGCTAACTCCTGTACTTTTTTCTTTTTCAGGATGAGGTTCTTCTTTTCGGTCGGGCTGACCTCCTCTGTGGCTGTTGCGCCAGGTAAGTGAGCCATCCTGATTTCGGAATTCCATGGTTTCCAGAAATCACTCCAAGCGAAAGCCGGGATGGTTCCTTTAAAAGGTCATGGATTAATTCCTTCCCTTGTATTTTCCAATCCTCTTCCTTTTGGCAGTCTGATGCCTATAACAGTTATGCCGTGGGATAATCCGGGGCATCACAAACAGCCATAAAATAATACCGGGTACAGCTTTCTTACAGCTACTTGCGGACAAGAAGGAAGCGTCCATATGCTACGTAGCACCATTTTGGCCTCCTCTGAACCTCGCCACTCCCCCCTCCCCCCTCCGTAGCTTCACGTGGCTTACGTCTCTACCCCACCTCTCCCCCGTGACACGTAGCTTTTTTCCCCATGGACCCCAGAAAACATTTTGTACCTTTTTTCTCTTGTCAGTACGTACGGAGATAATTAGATGACAGAAATAAATATTCGAAGGCTATTGTGTGTTCTGTGACAAATGATGCGAATGAAAACCTACGTGGTTTGGCTTCGAACCCTCTCCCTCCCCCAACGTAGCTTTCTACAAAATTCTTCCCCCCTAGACCGAGTCACGAAGTTTATGGACACCCCTAAAACAAATGGCAGATCAGAGCAATAAGGCGCTTGCAGGGACTACAGCTATTTACTTACTATAGTTTCATTGAAAAGGAGTTGCTGATTATCCTCCGTTTAATAGGATAGCTACCTTAGACGCAAAAAATTGTTAGTTACCAATAGTTGTATCTGAAACATCGGCGCTAATTCCATCAGCAGATGTTTCTTGGTATCTGTGCGTTTTCATGATTCTAAACACAGTATCTTTCTTTTACCTAAGAAAAAAGTGTTGAGACATTCGTCTCATTCCTTCCTACTAGAGAGTAGATGTAACCAGCCCCAGTAAGATAGTTCAGCCTTCAGCATATCCATAAACTATAAGTCTTCCTTTTTTGTCTCTGAGATAAAGACAGCTGGGGTTTTCTAAGTTTTATTCGCAGATGTACCGAAAAAAATCTATAAATTCTACTTTGTGCCAATTTTAACATATGGATCGAAAAGGAGAGGAACCCAAGGTGAGGACAAGCTATCGAAATAAAATTTCAGATGAGTACAGTAGGAGAAGGGACAAAATAAGGAATGAGAGAATCGGGTGACGATCAAGGTGGAAGCGCTACAAATAAAAGAGAAATCTGGGTTGCAGTGGTATATGCAAGTAAAGAATATTGGAAAAGACGAGATACCAAGGAAGATGTTGATGGAGCAGAAAGGGAAGAGGCCCAGAGGAAAAGCGAGGGACAGATGGGCGAAAGGTATTTTAAAAAAATGTGGAGAAGGAAGAGGAGGTAATTTGGCGACAGTGGAGGAAGAGAGATGGTGGATGAACAGGAAGCACTGCAGAGCCTTTTGTTCCCAGCAGACATGGCCACTGGTTGGAAGCTGCTCTAGATGATGATGATGATGCTTTGCAATAAAATCTCGATTACTTGTAATCCAGGTTTTGTAGTTAACTAGATTTCACATCAATCTCTTAACTGGTAATAACCTCTACTTGTACTGACCTGAATATGTCGCATCCGCTGGGCTGTTGACTTTTATAACAAGGCAGTCAACCATATTCGTTCGACTTATATACCAATAATATTCACGCAATGAAGTTCATGTGCTCCCTATGGCTTCCACTTCCGGCAAGGGAGGATCCTACACACCTCTGCAATTTTAGCAACTGGCGGCATCTGAAGTAATTTGCCTGTCGTCACCCAGGTTTTTCCAGAGTATTCCTCGCACAATTGAACTCGGGGAAGGAAATCCAATCTGGCACCAGTCTTTCGGGCCTCACACTAACAGGTTGATATAGATACAGTCCAGATTCACTCGCTTCATAAAATTTTTGACTCTTCTCTCTCATACTGCCTCCGCTCATCATAAGAAGATATCATGACGCAATATTGGCCTCCATTACTGGATACGCTGCAAGCAATTGGGCCAAGCACCTAAAAAAAGTCAAACCAAAGGAGCTCCTTCAGCGTACGCAGCGAGGAATTCTGCTCAGGCTAACCGGGGCTTACAGAACAACGTCCACAGATGCACTAACGGTTATACTCGGTATCTGGCCCCTGGACCTGGAAGTATGGAAGCGAGGAGCGTTATACTGGATAAAAAAAGGAAGGTATGACCAAGCTATTGAAATAATTGGAAGGCATGTTGAAACCAAAAAAGATGTTTGGGATGCGTTGATGGACGAATGGCAGCAAACATGGACAAACAGCAACACAGGCAGAAGGACCTTCGACATGCTTCCTTGCGTGAAAGAGAGACTTAACATGGCCCATCTACAACCATCCCAAGCGCTCATACACTAAATATCTGGCCATGGTCCATATAATAGTCTCTTAGAACAGAGAGGCCTCAAAGAAACAAACAGGTGCGACTGCGGCGAAGTCTTCAGAACAGAAGAATATACGAAATACTTCGTGTTACGGAGCTCTGGCACTTGATAGATGAAGCTGCAAACCTAGCATCACTGCGCGAGAAGGCAAGATTTGCTAAATTGAAATTAGCAGAGCGCAGAAGACGGCGAGTGCAAACGGCATCAGAAACAGAAAGGAGAACAGAAGAGGAAGAAACTCAAGATGAAAGAACGACCCAAATATGACCGCAAGCACTGCCCATGACTAAGGCCGTGCCTACACCAGGAATACGGCAAAGACATATACTCAATTCATCGCAGTGCCTCTGGAAGCCAGAGGTACTTTCTTCAGTGTTCAGGGGGTGGCCTGCTCTGATTCCAGGAGGGAACTCCTGATGTGGGAGTAGGTGCTCCGGGGACAAACCGGAGAAGAACGAGACCACTATCTGGAACGTGAAGCTGGCTGACGGCACTTGGTGGTCAGCATGGCAGCAGTTACCCCGCTGCATCAGCAGAGACAGCTGGAGGCCTGGACGTCGACGCAGGCCAGCAGTGGTGCAGCAAGAACATTGACAAATATAAGGTTCATTGATTTGAACTACGAAAATACCTTGACAATTGCTGTTTTTTTTAGAATTAGTGTGATCGTAGATTAATTAGTAGTTTAGTTGGTAGATTAATTGGAATATTAATTATAGAATAATTGTTAGAACACCTTAAATCCTTAAGAATAAATATCCAGATCTATTTTTACAAAAGTAAATTGTGTTAAGAATAAAAGCTGTAGAAACTAAGGGCCTACTTTAGGTAACAAGGTAGTAGGCTATGTAATATCAGGAATAAATAAATAAATACAAATCATACATCATCACTGTACACGAGAGTTGTCTTGTCGGACAGAAAGTGGAGATGCGAGTTTCCAACGCCAGCAAGCTCTAATATGCGTCACATGCCGTATGTCGACTAGTAGCCCTGTCATGTTCCCAACGGCCAGACAACAGCATAATTCCTGCCTGTGGATTTCGATCAACTCCACTTCACACGCAGATGCTGAGAAAGGAAGCTAATTAGCACTATAGTCCAGTAATAATCACGAACTTCAAGGTAAATTCAATCTGATCACGGCGTCATTACAAAACATTTTTAAAACACTTTCTTGCGTAAATAATTACAAAAGTGAAGTTTTTATATTTTTTACAAGGATCTCCACAAGGAACTTACTTTAGACAAGGAATGCAACCGTGGACGTGAAGGGATGTTGAATTATTGGTAAGTTACAGGACACAGAGTGAAGCTAAGCAGCCGAAGCTAAACTATTATGAGTTGAATGTATAAATGGTTTTCAAACTTCTGGGATTGCATCTGAATGTACCATTGACATTTACACTTCTATAGTTGAGTGAACCACTTTGATTTGTTGTTGTTTGGCCCACGGCTGCATCCAGCCTCCCGTCCACATGTCCTTAACCTTTTTTTTTTTTTTTTTTTTTTTTTGGAGGGGGGATGGATGGATGGGATCCTACAACCCAGTCGTAAGGTTCTAAAATTCTGTTATCCTTATGCTGAAAGGAAAACTGCTACATTTAACCAAATACCGTGTATGTTCTATTCAAATATGTAGCAAAAAGCTGTGTTGCAGGTTAAACATTATATGTTTGGCTTCTGCCGTTCAATGCCAAACAATGGAAACCTTTACCCTCAGTGTTTGTCTCTACATCTAACTTGTGATTCATAGTCTACATACAACGTGGCCATCTTTTAATTGGTTGTAGTCGCTTAGTTTTGTGATTCAGTACAGAACTTCAGTTAACATTTGTAATATGCGACAGTTTTCTGTTTGTGACTAAAGCAAGGTCCATGTTATTTTAAGCTGACAACCTCGCTATATCAGCACTTCATAAATTAACGAAACAGCTTTAGTCCATCTAAAGTGATAGTTCACTGTTATTAACTAAATTCGTGGTGTTTCCAGACAAAAGGGCACATTCAGCTCTGACAATGATCAAGAACTATTTTCGCTCTACACGTAATTGGTAAGAGACATTCCTATCAGACTACCTATCATAATTGGGTAAATCTAACAAAACGCAATTAAATATGGCAGAACTACTGTACAGATTAACTTTTGTCACTTATCCTTATTGATTAGGTGCTTCAATTATCCCCCTCTTGCATCAGTAGAAATGTTGGAAATATTGTAATGATTCGGGTTTACAGATTTTTATACATTAAAAAGCTAAATTTTGTCACAAGTTCTCTCTATATCATAGCTTAGAATGAATAATAAGCAATATCACAATCCCATCTTTCAGTGCTCCTTCGAAAACATGTATAAACGCGATACTTCAGGGTGAATCCATCTAACACAAATTATTCCTAGCCGTGATCGGTAATTGGTTAAATAGCGGCTACTTGCAACTTTTTACAGTAATCAAATTAAACGAAGCTTTATGTCGTTACATTTACGTAGTCTACGTCAGTAGTTAATTTCATTACGGATTATGTGGGGACAATTTGTATATCTATATCAATGTTTGTCCCATTTAATGGTCTTATTTGTCTTGAGCACACACGGCCGAGAAACACCTTTAAGAAATGCATAACGGGCCATATTAAACCGAAGTGCAACAAATATTCAATGATCCAGGTGATATATTGCTTGCTTATGGCTTTACGCCTCATCTACATCGAGGTCATTAGAGGCGGGAATGGGCGGCGGCAAGAAGCAGGAAGGTATTCGGTCATGGCAATTTGAAGGAAGCATCACGACATTCACCTGGAGTGATTTGGAGAAACAATGAAAATCCCAAGTCTGGATGACCGGATGGGGATTCAAACCGATGAACTCCCGAATGCGAGGCCACAGCGTTATCTACTCGACAACCATGCTCGGTTCCAGATGAAACAATAACTCCACACGACTAGTCAAAATGATTGCAGTGATTTCAGAAAATTACTACACATTTATTATTTGACATATACTAACAAGATTACACCGATACGTAAACAAACTGTGAAAGTTTTTTGGGAGTCTACAGATGCTCCATATGTGCACCTTTTGTGACTCTAATCGAGTTCTTCCCATAACCGATGCAGCATGTCTCTGTCAATGAGAGCTAATGCAGTGGTGATGCATACCAGCAGTTCTGGTCTTTATTTGAGGTTTCGTAAAAGACACAGTGTTCGTGCCATCAGTACCACTTGATCTGCCAGACCTGCGGACTCGTATCACCAATGCATTTGCTCTCATTGACAGAGACATGCTGCATCGGGTATGGGAAGAACTCGATTATAGGCTTGATGTGTGCAGAGTTGCTAAAGGTCTGTAGACACTCGAAAAAACTTTAACAGTTTGTTTATTTATCTGGGTAATCTTGTAAGTATATGTCAAACAATAAATCTGAAGTAATTTTCTGAAATCACTGTAATCATTTTAATTATCCCTGTATATTAAAAAAAAAATAATAAGCCTGATCTTCTAATATGAAAGATAAGTCTTTCCCGGTGTATTATTGATACATATTCTTCGCGGGTTTGCCGCCGGATCACATTTTCTAGCCACAAGCTTTCGGCGACTTGCACTGCTGCCATCATCAGGTCTATTGTAACTGAAGGAACAACGAGAACTGGACTGAATAGCGGAACTAAATCGAGCCAGGAACGTTGTCGACTTCCGATTGGCTGACTCCAATGACGTAACCATTCCGTGACTGTGATTGGTCGGTTGTGGGACCAGGCGTAGATAAACACCAGCGTTGTACTGACTACGCTCATCCCCACCAGGCGATAAGAATAAGCAAGGGTTTCCCTCTAAGGTCATTATATAATGGCCAAAGCCGGGTTTTTCCCTAAAGTGTATATCATGTTTCCCAAAACCAACCATATGTTACAGTAGATAAAGCTACAGACAGTAGCGGGGCTACATAAAGCCGTTGAGGCAGCGAAAAAAAAAAAAAAAAAAAAAAAAAAAAAAAAAAAAAAAAAAAAAAAAAGCACACTCTCGACCAGTGACTCGTATAGACAACGTGCAGTATGGTGAAGAAGCGGCGTCCTGTCTCACCGCTGCAGACACCGTCACGCCAAGCTGAGTCGACATCAGGCGAAGTTGCTACGGCGCAACATGGGACCACAGCACATGAGCACAGGGAGGCTCAGTCTACTCCTTGCGCAGCCACTGCCGACGTGCGGTCTCCCAAGTGCGTCGCTCCTACGACAGCTAACGCGGGCAGCTATGTTGGAACCCGCTCTCGTCGATCCCAGGGATCAGACACCGCAAACTCATCCTGGACAACATGGTCGTCACCAAGAATTGAAGATGGATTTGACGACCCCGACTTCGAGGAGGCGGAGACCCTGATCTATATCCGTTGTACATCCGGCAAGTACAGCGAAATCTTCATGGCAAAAGGACAGCACACATCCCGAAGCTGGTGGAAGAAATACCTAGACGCCCAGGTTCAACCATGCATAATCCAACTCCGAGTCAAGTCCGGGAGTAAAGAGTATGCATGAGAAATACCAAGTAACATGTTCCTGTGCATCCTCAGCGACGAGAAGTTCGGTCACTTCGCCACGCCCATCACTGACAAGAAGAATGACTGGTCACGGTTTGTCAGCCTTCCTGTCATCCTCAGCAAGGATTTCAGAGAGGATGACTATTTTGAAGACCTACATCGGGTGCTATATTGCAAACCACACCAACTATCATCTTCGTCTAGCCAGGAAGATGAGTCTCAAACCTCAAGAAAAGACGGAACTACCGCCGGCCTTAAAGGACCGGAATCTCCAAGAACACCGTCCTTGCCCATGCACCTCGACGCCACGCCTAGTCCAGACCACCAAGTAGTGGCATCGCAAGCGCCGACAGGGTTGACACCGGACAACCTGCTCGTAACATGTGCGAGCCCATCAGAGTTAGCGGCGGTTAAGGATTTCCTCGAGAGCCATAGCATTCAATTCCAGCTCGTCCAGTATGGAGGCGCAGGGCTTCCGAAAAGTGATAGCATCCCAAACACTGCTTCGCCAGAGGAAGCAACCAACCGAGGAACGGAGGTCACCCCAGATGAAAACCTCCCACCACCTACAGAACCCAAGCAGTCAACGCCATCGGAAATCAATGATGTTGAGGCAGCCAATATCCAAGTTAAGAAGCAAAACGGCCGGAGCACCAAGAAGAATCCCCGCAGGAAGAAATCATCATTGTCAACTGTTGACCAATGCTTCAGGTGCCAGGTATTCTGGCATCGATCGAAGGATTGCCGGAACCAAGTTCGGTGCGTTCGCTGCGGGGAAAATCACAGCGTGTTGGTGTGCACCAGACCACGCGAAGCGACACCAACTTGCGCCAACTGCGCCATGGACCACGCGGCTAGCTACGGGGGCTGCCCACTGAGGAGGAAGCTGCAAGCGGCTATCAACAGAAGCCGCCCCCAAACCAGCACAGAGAAGATCACGACGCCACCCAGAGCGCAGAAGGATAAGACCACCCACGGCCATGTGACCAAGCATAACCACCAAACCAGACACGATGAGCATCTACACAACAACCGTTGTCAATGCCAGCAACAAGAAAATCAGCTAGGGATGGTCGTACAACTGCTCACGCAGTTGTTAACTACGCTCATCCCCACCAGGCGATAAGAATAAGCAAGGGTTTCCCTCTAAGGTCATTATATAATGGCCAAAGCCGGGTTTTTCCCTAAAGTGTATATCATGTTTCCCAAAACCAACCATTTGTTACAGTAGATAAAGCTACAGACAGTAGCGGGGCTACATAAAGCCGTTGAGGCAGCGAAAAAAAAAAAAAAAAAAAAAAAAAAAAAAGTTGGCTCCACAGCGAAACCAAAGCCGAGGTTGTTAAGATGCGAACATTGACGTAGATAATCCATCTTCTTTCCATCTTAACAACCTCGGCTTTGGTTTCGCTGTGGAGCCAACTGCGCCATAGCCTAGTCACAGCTCGACCTATTGAGCTGGAGTATGGTGGAGGATATTGCCCTAAGGCATTGCCTCCAAGATGTTAAGACGGTACAGATCTTCACTGTCGTTATGTCTTCTCGTTAGGCTGATGTGTCTTCTTCACTAGATGGTTGCCGCCGCGGCCATCGTTGTTTTACAGAAATGGCACGCCGCATTATATGTGCTGACGTTAATGCTGCCTCTGGGAGGCAGACAGATCTTCTTTTGCGGTCAGATGAGCTGTCAGCTTCGTGAGAAGAGCGATGAGCTCGTCCAATCTTCTTTCTCGTTGGTCGCATTCTTCCCTGCCACCTCCGCTGGTTGGCTTTCTAGTGGTCTTCTGCTCGTGTACTCTGCTCCCTTCCCGCCTTGGTGCGGGCTGCATATGGGGCCGGTGCTGCTCACGCTGGCGACGACTCGACGAATGCCGCTGCTGTTTTTTTTTTTTTGTTTTTTTTTTTTTCGCTGCCTTTTTTGGCTGTGATTGAAGTCCCACTACCTTCGGTAGTATAACTTCTAGGTGTTAGGATAGGGTGTTTATTTTTTGGGACACTTTTTATTTCACTTTCAGGGGAAAAACCTGGGCTATGACCATCTAGGATGGTCTTAATGGTGAAAAAACCCCTGCGGAGTTCATGTACTGTGCTGCTCTATGATGGCTGGTATAGAATACTGAGGGGAACTTTATACTTATGCCAACGTCTCGGCATTACCGTTCCAATCGACTCAGTTCTTTCGTCTCTGGCGTCGTTCAATTTCTTGTGGAATTTTTCTGTTAGATTAAATATTTCGGTATTGATTAAGGGAATATTTGTCTCGTTATGTAGAGTTTCTATTGGTGTATATCTGGGTGCGTTTAGGATCATCCTTAGACATCTGTTCTGGAGTAGCTGGATTTGTTGTAGATTGGTTTGGCTTGCCAGGCCCCATATCTGGCATCCGTACATTAAAAATGGGAGAATAACCGATTTGTATATTCTTATTTTTGTATTAAACTGTAGGTTGCTGCTTCGTAATACTGGTGAAAGGTTGGAAATAATTGCTAGTCCTTTTGTTTTCCTATCCATGATATGTTGTCTAAAAAGTAACTTGTTATCCAGTAATATACCCAGGTACCGATGTTCTTTAACCCAGGGGATATTTTGGTTCAAAATTTTTAAATTCTTGTTGATTTCTGGCCTTTTTTTGTGAAATAGATTCCCGCACATTTTCCAGGATTGATTTTGATTTTATAGTTTCTGCACCATTTACTGATTTCATCTAGTCCTTGTTGTAGGTGAGTAACGTTAAGATCATGTCTTCTTCCTGATGTGTACTCTGTAGTGTCATCGGCAAACTGTGCCAGATTCACATAAGGCGGGGTCGGGATTTTGTTTGTATAAATTTTGAAAAGTGGCGGTGCGATAACCGATCCTTGCGGAATGCCAGCTGGAATCGGAAGAATTGAAGACCTCTGTCCGTCAACTTCTACGTAGAATTTTCTGTCGGCTAAGTAACTACCGATGAATTTAATGTAGCAGTGTTTAATAGCCGTTTGAGTCCGTAATTCCTGTATAAGTTTAGCGTGCCAAACCTTGTCGTAGGCTTTTTCTATGTCTAAAAATACTGCTGCTGTAGATTTGCTAAAGTTAAAATTTTTTGTTATATCTTCTGTAATACGGAGGAGTTGAGTTGTTGCAGTTACGCGGCTTTGAAATCCGAATTGTTCTGGTCTTATCGTCTTTTCTTCTTCGAGACTGGTGTTAATCCTCTTCAGCAGTATTCTTTCTAGTATCTTTGATGTTGACGAAAGAAGACTAATTGGGCGGTAGTTTACAGCTTGGCGGTGGTCTTTTCCACGTTTTGGAATGGCTTTAATTTTTGATACCTTCCATGCTGTGGGATAATAACAATTTAGGAGACAGCTGTTAAAGATTCTAGTCAAAAGCACTAATCCCTTTTTCGGTAGGTTTTTCAAATGTATGTTTTTTATTTTGTCATGTCCTGGGCTTTTATTTTTTGCAAGATTCTTTATTATACTTCTTACTTCCCTCGGGGTTGTAAGCTCTGGCTGGTCTGCAGTTGGTTGTTGGAGGATTTCCAATGCGTGGCTTTCAGTTTCCTCGGCTTGTCGGATCTCTGCCGGTGTAAGTTGGTACTCCGCTGTGGTATACTGAGATGCGAAGTTTTCAGCTAGTAATTCAGCCTTTGCTACAGGTAGGAAGCAAGGCCCTGCCGGACCATTTATCGCGATGTTCGCTTGTCGAGGTTCTTTTAAGGCTCTAATTAGTTGCCATGCCTCTTTGTTCTGCAACAAAAGGCTTGACATTTTGTCCTCCCACTTTTCAGTTCTTCTTTCTTGTAGCCTAGCTTTTAGTTGCCGTGCGAGTTGGAGGTATTGTCTCTTGTCCCTTGGATCACGGTACCGCTGCCAAAGTTTTCTGTATCTGTTTCGCAGATATCTCAGATCTTCCAAGATGGCTGGAAGCTCCTCTCGTTGATGGTTATCCAAAACGATTGTAGTGGAGGCTCTTCTTTCTGCTTCTAAAACTACCTTGTCGAAATGTTGTATAGCTGCATCAATTCGCTCTGTGCTAGAGACGTTATATGTGGTTCGTATCTTATTGTGGATAAGTCTAGTAAAGTGATTCCAGTTAGTTTCTTTTACTTTCTTTGGTTTCACGTCAGAGTAGAGCCATCTTTGAATAGTGAGCAGTACAGGGAGGTGATCTGATGAAAGGTCATTCAGAGTTGCCAATTCTATGTGTCCGGAAATATCTTTGGCGATTATAATGTCCAGCACGTCTGGTCTATGTCTCGAGTTGAAAGGAATGTGCGTCGCTTCTGATGGTCCGATGACTTCTAAGTTCCTGAGATCGCACATTTGTAACAACCGTTCGCCTCTTCTGTTACTTGTTCTTGAATTCCAAATGGGGTGTTTGGCATTAAGATCTCCACCAATTATGACCTTGTTGCCCACGGCCATTATCAGGTCTAGGTCCTGTTCATGTAAGTTCCTATTTGGGGCTAGATACGCACTGACAAATACTATGTGTCCTTCTCTTGAGTGAATGCACACTGCTGTAGCCTCTAGGTCTATAAGTTGTGGCTTGGTTATTGGGGCGTGTGACAGGTTTTTGCGTATGGCTACAGCTGTGCCTCCTCCTCTTTGTCCCACTCTATCCGTTCTGTAAACTTGGTATCCAGTTAAACGAAAGGTGTCCGTTGGCTGAAGAAAAGTTTCTGTTATTAACATGATGTCAATTTCTTCTCTGTTGAGAAAGGTCAATAATTCATTTCTCTTGTTCTTAACGTTGTTTGCATTCCATAAAGCTGCTGTCATGTTTTTCAGATAGGGTGTTTGCGCCATTATTTCGCTAGGGCCATTACACCTTCAAGCAATACTAGTAGTTTTTGCAACCCTCGTGCTTTTTTCATTTTAACCATTGTTCTTTTTAAGATTTTGAAGAATTTTTCCATTTCTGAACCGAAAAAACTGGGTATGTCATCGGTTTCGTCCTCTGTTGATTCATTCTTATCTCTGTTGTTGTGTTGGGACTTCTTTTGGCGGTCGTCATCGGATTCGTCTTCCATATAATCATTACTATCTTTCTTCTTCTTCTGCTTTTTCTTTTTTTGGTCTTGTCCATTTTTATTTGTTGATTGAGACTTATTGTTTGATTGATCATCCCCTGAAAGGGCGTTTGCGTATGAGCGAGTCTGTTGGCTGCTCTTATTTGGTTCAGTCATGCTTTGTTTTATTCTTCTTAAGTTGTCTGTTTCAATGGCAGAGTTTTTATCTTTCTTGTCTTTTCCATCTTTTTCTTCTTGTCGCTTATTTGTGCGTGGCGGGCGTAGCAGTTTCTGATACTCTGGGCAGCCTCGCCAAGAGGCTGCATGATCTCCCTGGCAATTGGCACACTTTGCTTTTTCCGTTTTGGGTAAGCGGCAATCCTTTGTCAAGTGTGACTTTGCACACTTGACACATCGGCTTGGAAGGTAGCAATAATTTGAAGTATGTCCGTGTCTCTGGCATTTGGTACATTGGGGTGGACCATTCTGAGAACGATACCGTTCTATTTGGACTCTCATATAAAGGATAGCTCGTTCGTTGTAGATTCTGTCCGAGTTCTGGCCGCTTGGCAAAGTTACAGTGTATGTTGGGAGGGGGATGAGCTCCCTTGTCTCCTGATTTCGCTTTTTAAATTGGTGAACCGCTTGAATATCGTAGCCTTTGGATCTGAGATCTTCCTCAATTTCTTCTGTTGCTATGGAGGGTGGTAGTCCCTTAATAACAACTTTTAGAGGCCTGTCTTCTTGAATCTGATAGCTGTAATGGTTGATACTGCTCTTCTTAAAGAAGTTCTGGATGATTAAGTGGTCTTCTTTGGATTCCGCATAATATTTCATGCAATCTCCTCTAAATACGCCTTTCAGTTCTCCAGTTATCATACTCTTTAGTCTCTTGTTCAAATCCGTGAAATTCATTTTTCCAAATACAACGATTGGGGGAAGGTGTTGTTTTGGTTGGGCCGTGGTTTCGTTCGAAGTTCCCGGCTGTTCTTCCAAGGTTTCATTTGATTTTTCTGGTTCTTCACCAAGTATTTCGAACCTATTATTGGTTGTGATTTTGAAGGGTTTCCTTGTTTTGTTAGTTTCTTGGTATAGTCTTTTTGGGGTACTTTTCCTTCTATTTCTATGTTTAGATGCTTGTTGTTCAATTTGAATGTTCCTGGTAGCTAGTTCTTTTTGATAGTTCTCACAATCACTATTTTCTTCGTCTTCTTCAGACTGGCATTCTTCTGATTCGGTATTTTCGTCCACTTCTTCTTGGTCTTCAATTTCAGTCGATCCTAGGTATTCATTGTTGTTATCGTCTTCATACTGGCTGTTGTTCAGTGTTGCTTCAGTAGCATCAGCCCAGTGTCGTTGCCGTTTATATGCTCGTCGGGGCATGCTGCATACAACTATGTAACAACATACGCTTGTGTGTGGTACCTAACAGGGAGTGTTGATCTGTACCCTTAGTTATCACCGCTAGGTATCCGGGTACAGACACAACCCTACGCTTGCGCTCGGGGGTTCCACTCCACTCGGGAGTGGGCCGTGGAGCGGTAATTCCCTGACTCTAAGGTGGTTTGATTAAGTTCTTTCTTGATAACGACGCAGCACGATCTGTCGACTGGACCGGGCTGCGTGAGGGTGGCTTCGCTGAGATGGTCTGCGTTGTGGCGTTGCGTGGGAGCGGTTTCTCCACGGTGATCGGCGTTGTGTCAATGGTACTCACTCCATCAGAGAGCATGTTGTTGCGGCCCTCTGGATTCTGCTGCTCAGGAGCTTCCTTTCCCACTGCAGTGGTGTTGACATCTTGGGTGGGTCTCTTGGGTAGTTGTGGAGCGTGGACGATCCCATTCGCTTGAAGGAACTTGGTCAGCCGTTGTAGTTGGTCGGGATGTTGCGGGAGAAACTTCAGCCCGCCCTTCAGTGGGATAGCGAGAAGGAGGTCCGACGTTTCCGCGAGGAGTTCGGCCATCAGCTCGACGTAGTTTCCGTCGTACTCCGCCGTGATGGGTACGACTGGCCCTTGTTCCGTCTGCTGTGTTTCTTCTTGAGATGACCGATCTTCCACAACTTGCGTGTCTTCAGTTTGTGGGAGTTCATCGACATCTTCCGTCTCGTCTGCTACTGGTTCTTCTTGCTGGTACGGCATGATGTTAAATCTTCGTTTCAGCTTGGCGATGTATTGCTCCAGGTCAAAGTCGTGCGCCCAGAGCGTTGGGAACACCACCGCTTCGGGCCACTCCTCTGGCCAGCTTGGGTCATCACGGATGATCCGCTTCTTGGCAAGATGGCTGCATTCGTGTCTTGTGAGACACTTCATGAGGTTCTTGTAGTTTGTTGGCAGATCGTATACGAAATTAATTTCGTCAAGGTGGATCTTTACAACCAAAGACCACCTCTCCTCCTGGTTGTTGGCTGCCAGTCTGCGCTTCCATGTCTCGCGGGTTGCCTTGTTCTGGTTTGCGATGAAGTCACTGGCCCTGATTGTGTCGTGATGCCACTTCTGCCCGTCGTGGCGAATTTCTTCCAAATATACTCGTATATTCTGGAAGACTCGTGGCATGGCGGCTATGCGTGCAGTAGCGGGCGACTTAGTGAGTCGCTGTGGAGCCAACTGTCAGTACAGCGCTGGTGTATATCTACGCCTGGTCCCACAACCAACCAATCTCAGTCACGGAATGGTTACGTCATTGGAGTCAGCCAATCGGAAGTCGACAACGTTCCTGGCTCGTTTTAGTTCCGCTATTCAGTCCAGTTCTCGTTGTTCCTTCAGTTACAACAGACCTGATGATGGCGGCAGTGTAAGTCGCCGAAAGCTTGTGGTTAGAAAATGTGATCCGGCGGCAAACCCGCGAAGAATATGTAGCCTGATTTTCTTTTCTTCTATTGGAATATCTAACCAGTTATCATCATATTTGTGAACTGGTAATGTTCACGTGATTAAGTGAAGTGAACACCGAATCGCAGCATCTTAGCTAACAAGCCGCTCGTCGTATCTCCAACAGCAAATTTTCAAACTGGATCCAATCTCTGAGACGATTCTGCGTCTAATAGCCGACGGAACCTGGAGACAGCGGTCCAGATGGGCGGAGGCACTTGTGAGTCGACCTTCCGCAGAGAGACGATATCGATTTTGCAGCCGTAATGAGGCCGGCGGTCCACCACGACGTACTTTGATCTTGCCGCTCCTCTTATCGCCTAACGCTTCTTGTTGTCTGTTTCTCGACTACAGAGGAGCAGCAGCGGAGTAACATCTGTTGACAAGGTTACAACATCTGCTGACAGCACAAATAATCCAAGCCCCTTTAATCTTCTATACTCACATCAAAGCTCCCGCAAAGTTGTGTGAATTTAGGTTTATAATATGACATAAAGACGAATTACATATGCGATTGGCGGAAAGTGCCAGCTTGAGGGGAGATTTTCCAGTTTCATGCTCGGGTCACTATATGACTTTTCAACTTGTTACTCATTTGGCTGCAGACTAATTTGGCAACTAGAGTCGATCCGAACTTTTAGCTTCCAAGAAAAATTCTTTGTTTAGTAATGTATTTTACCAATACCCTTTATTTTGTAAATAACGTAAGCAATAGTACAAGGATAAAAGAAGTTACAGAATGATTTTTTAAAAGGTTTGGACAAACTTATCAACATTGGTAGATGTTTCCGCCTTTGAGGGTCGTCCAGCACAACTAGTTCCAAGTCTGACGGTCACTTCAAGATGTTTCCTCCACCACTTGTCTCCAACAATTCCCTTGAACACTGCGTCTTTCTTCACATGGTCAGCCATCTTTCCTTTGGTCTTTGAATTACCACTTTTCAGGGGTGATAACTTAGGCACTTTCCCCTCATAACAAGCCCTAGCCAGTGCATTCTCTTCTTTCTTAACATCTCTTCCTATGCTTCAGATTTTAGTCTCTCCACGAAGTTTTCATTTTTGATTTTATCTTTCCTTCTGAATTTCTCTGTCACTCTAAGAAGCTTGATCTCTGACACCTGTAATCTGTTAATATCTCTGTTTGTTCAAGTACAGGTTTCAGGGTCAGTATTGGCTGGTAATACAATTTACGGAGCAAAATTTTGGCTTCTTTCGCTATGTTTGATCTCTAGATTACATCCTTTATCTGATGATACAATTGTTCCCTCTTCCTCATACTTTGTCCTATTCCTTCCTTAATCTTTCCGTTGATAGCTACATTGCTTCCCAAATACACAAAACATTCTACCCGTTTAAATTTCCTGCCGTCGAGTAACAGATCCTTTGACGGGTCAGTGTTTCTTACTATCTTAATTATCTTGATTTTTCCTATGCTCATGTCCAGGCCATGTTTCCCCATTTCATTCCACCGTTTCGCTAATTTTCTTTCCAGATCCTGCTCTATCTCATTGACGTAACAAGTGTCAGAAATTTTTTA
Organism: Vandiemenella viatica; assembly: GCA_031002005.1. Lineage (NCBI taxonomy): Eukaryota > Metazoa > Arthropoda > Insecta > Orthoptera > Morabidae > Vandiemenella > Vandiemenella viatica. The sequence goes on along the minus strand of JARYHS010012519.1, from coordinate 152,877,260 downwards.
ATGAATTTAAATAGTTATTTAAGCGGAATTTCGAATTACAGAAGAGTCGTTCCGTCAGCAATGTCTTCTACAAGAAACTTTATCCCCCCATTCATCCTCTTCTGGCTTAGCTGCCCTCCGATGAACAAAACCGCCTATTTGCTAGTCTTTTCCTCGTCATCTTCAATTCAAAACTTCAGTCTACGATGTCTTTGTTGAGTTTCTTACGTAGTTTCTTTCATGTTCTTGCCCACTTGTCTACGTCCTACTATCGCAGCTACTGTAGCATCAGCAGATTGATACAAATCTCTCACTTCAATATTTATCTTTTTTCTCTATTTATCACCCTCTCAAATTTAATACAGATATCTGCTTCAAAATAATATCCTCAAATATTATCTTCTCTTTAAATTACAGCCCTTTCAATAGGGTGCAATACTGTAGCTGCATTAACATTTCTTACGTTTTAATTCCTTTGAAAACAATTTTGGCTTCAAAGTTTTCCCCATATTTACATCATATCTTCCACTTACAGAAATAATACTTCAACATCCTTTTCGGCCAAATTAACCCTGTCAATAGCATCCGCCTAGAGTGATTAAAGAAAACCGTGGAAAACTGTAGTCATCATGGTCGGACGGGGATTTGAAACCCCATCTCCCGAATGGCAAACAAGAGCCATATTCCTCTCCACCTGATTCGGTCTAAAATTGAAATTTTCATTTTGTTGTTGTTGATGTTTCATGTCTTCCACTGGGGGCCGAGGGATGCTGTTTTAGGGCCATTAATGTCCTCTCCAGATATGGAAATTTTTGTGATCACTTGTTCTTTATAACAAAAAATAAAAAATACAGATAAATATGTTTCAATGTTAATATGTAAACAAACATAATATAGAGTGAATGGTATAAAAACCATATATATATACTGAATACTTTTAACCATCAAGAATCTAGATGAATAAAATGAAATGGTGATGGAGCAAGATGATGGAAATTGGGTAGAAATGTCAGATAGAAAATTGTTGGTCAGCTGCTCACTTGTGTCAAGTTCGGAGGCCTGGATTGATATTATTATTATTATTTGCTTCAGGCACTAGATACTGCTTAGATCTAAAACGCCGGCCTCGGTAGCGCAGGGGCTAGAGTGCTAGCTCCGCGTGCCGAAGGTCGCCGGTTCGAATCCGGCCGCGGGCATGGATGTTAAGTGTTGTGTGTCTGTGTGAATGTCCTGTCCGTCCTGTGGTGTCCATACTTACAAGATACTGAATATAAACACTGCATGATGACTTATTCACATTGAGCTGGCTGTATGGCCTCAGCAGCCGAAAGCCATTTAAAAAAAAAAAAAAGATCTAAAACATACGAGGCGTTTTCCGCCGCTCGGCGGTCGAGTCGACTCACGGTCCTATGTGTCCTGGTTTCCCGTGGCTGACCCACGGCGCCGCTCCGTCTGTGTTAAACACTTGCGGAGTGGCGAGACGGCCGACTCAAGAAAATGAGTTAGAAATGGAGATTTTTTTCCTTTCTGTATAATTACACCTCAGCGATCAAATATAAAACACGTAGTATCCAATTACATTAAATAAATAATGAAAATTCAAATTTAATTTTTTACTTTTCTTGTAATTATTTCCAGTTTTTTTACTCTTTTAACAATACACTTTTTAGACTTTAATATTTTTCTGATGATCCAAAAGCGAAACTTTATCTTAATTTGTTCTTTTGAACCAAACAATAAAGTTTGAGTAACTAATTGGTTCCAAGGATTGTGGTAATCACATTTTTTGTTCCTAGCATTCTCATTATTTCCAATTTACTTAGGAACAATTAATGAAATTGATTCCGTAGCACTGATATAAACAGTTTTTTTCTTCTGCTGTTCCACCAACGGTACAGTAACCACAGTAGGGCTGTTGATAAAATATCGATATTTTTATTATAAATATCGATATTTATGAATGATATTTTTAGAACGATATATCGATATTTAAATCTGGATATAGGAGTCGATATTTTTTAGTTATTATTTTCCGTTTTCCTCGTAGAATATTCAATGATAATATTGGGGTAAAATGATTACTTGTGTTGCACATGCAATAAATTTAATCATAGATAGAATTTTAACAAACAATGAATATTTTTAAAACTTATCAGACAAATTGCACCCTCTTTTAAACACTTAGTTAGTGCTTCTGATTAATTACGATCCGAGCACAAGGAGAAGTAAAAAAGAAGGCAAAATAACTCATTCAATATTCATTCGAATTCTTGTCTGGAAATTTTGAAAGGATTTTAAAATTTGTCTTCAATCAATACAAAAGTATAAGCATTAAGAACTAATCGTAATATACCAGGTATGGGTAGTGTTGCCAGATGGGCGGGAAATCCGGGAATGTCCTGGAATTTTGTGTCTGGTCTCGTGTCCAGGAATTACAAGTTACTGTCCCGGAATTCCCGTATACTAGTTTTTTTCTCGAACTCAGTTCATCACGGTGGCCAAGAGGTCAAGTCTAGTATCCCATGCTCGCAGCGGGAGGATGGAATGTACGAACAGTTTGAGCTTTCGTCCCTTAAATCAGAGGAATTTAAACTAACAGGAAAGTTTGAATTTCCTGCGATTCTGAAAATTCTAGATGCAGTTAATATTAATTCCCTTTATGCAGAGTTCACATGTCTGAAACGTGTTTTTGAGGTCCTTCCAAAAGACTTTCAAACCGATAAAATCTGGGCCAATTTCTTTGGAACAAGTGTTTTTAATGATTTTGTAAATTTAAAGCAAATCGTTGGTTTTGTTTTGTCAGTTCCAACAACCAATACCTTTTGCGAGACCAGTTTTTGTTTTTGTTTTTTTGTAACTGCTTTACGTCTCTTTTTAACATCGAGGTCTTTAGAGACGGGAAAGGATGGGGGGCAAGGATGGGGGCAAGGAATGGGAAGGAATTCGGCCATGGCCTTTTGAAGGAAGCATCCCGGCATTTGCCTGGAGTGATTTGGGGAAACCATGGAAAACCCAAATCTGGATGCCCGGACGGGGATTCGAACCGCCGTCCTCCCGAATGTGAGGCGAGAACGCTAACCGTTACACCACTCCGCTCGGTGACAAGTTTTAGCCCGTTGAATAATATATGGACTAAAGAGCGAAACACAATGTTTATGGATTTGATCAAGGCTGAACTGCATACTCAATCAATTTTGAAGACTCTTGCTGAGAAATTTTATCAGTTTTGCAAAGCAATGACGGAAAAAAATGAGTGAAAATGGCAAAAATCTAGTGATAAATATTTATTTTGATTGATTTAGAGTTAGCAAAAGATAGATGTTCAACTTTTGTTTATTTGTTGACAATACCTGATGTTGAATTTCCTTTTGATTCATAATGCCTGATGTTGACTTTTTAGGATTTTTCCAAGCTGGGGCAAAAACTGAGACTGCTGCCTCTTCGAACGTTGTTGCCAGCCCGACCCCGAGAGTCACCTCCTTTATTGTTGGCCAAACGCAATGTTGTCGCCGCCTTAACTGTCTGCCAAACGCTGTTAGGGCTAAAAAGAAAAACAAAAGGTTACCGCGTCTTAAATCGCCTCCCTTCAGATACGATTTTGCCGCCGCCTACCCACCTCAAGTTGCCACCCGGAGCAAGCACCCCGGTTACCCCCCCCCCCCTTTTCCCACCTAAATACGGCACTGCACCTGGAATCTCAGCTTTCAAAAACTGGATTTTGGTAAAGCATTGGCCGTTTCCAATGCAATATCAAAGAAGGGGAAATTTTCACTTAATGTAAGGAGTTCTCCATTCATAGCAGAAGAAACAACATAAGCTCAGGCTCTTGAAAAATATGTCCAAAGAAGTTTCTGACATTAGTTTTGGTTCAGTGGTTGCTAAATTAAAATAAAAAATTGATCAGCTGGGTATTCCTGTGGCTTCAGAAATTGCTTTAAATTTTTTTGTAACTACAGCCACATCTATGGCATCTCATCGAGTTGCATCATCAATTAATCTTCCAGTATCTAATAATTGCAACTGTCTATCAGCAGAACCTATAAAAACAATTGCACATAGCTTTATTTTTTTCATAAATAATTCCTGGAAGCACAGTCAACATTTATATGTTACTCTTTATATGTCACAAAGTTTTTTGTAAACGGAACTTACGAAGCATAATTTATGTGCAAAATGTTACTTCATTCATCGCCTTAGTTTGGAATTTTGTGGAACTGAAACTCTTTTAAATGACTATGACACTCATTCGTCATAATTCTATGCAACTTCCAGTTGTCCTAGAAAATGGTAATTTTGTAAACATACATGTTTCATCCCCACAGAATAAGAAAAGTTTCTGTGTTTATCCAATACCAATCTAAAGCAAAAACGTCTTAGAGAAAATTTGTACATGATTTGCTTTTTTCTTGATGAGGCTATATGCCTTAAATTTAAGTTTTGCACAAAGGAGCATAAAAAACACATTAAATTTTACTTTGTTCCTATATTTGATTTGGAAGTTATTGGTAGGCCTACACCGATGGTAACAATGAAGGCATGGCGTCGCTCGCACAGAACAAATCGGACGCGAGCTCGTTGTTTTACATTAGCGTACCTTGTCCGGGGAAGTATTTCGACATGAAAATTGGATATAAGAAGGAATATTGATACATTCGGATACCAAATCTTTGCTAAGATGCAAAAATTTGATCAGAAAAAGTAAGAAGATTCAGAATAAGCTATTAACCTACAAAAATAAATTAAATTCCTCATGAAACATTCCTTGTTAAAAAAAGTGAGTTGGCCATTATACTAATCCCGGTAGTAGTACTTGTACCTAAATAAATGCCTCTACAGTCTATCATTATTGATCTTTTAAATTCACAAAAGCCAAGAAATTCCCTCGATCCTCTTCGGGATTCACAAGTCTTCGAGTAAATCTTACACATTATGCCTATACTTTTAGTAAAGATGTATAATGGCTAAATCCGAATTAAAATAAATAAATTATCCTTAACGTCATGAAAAACAATCCTGTTTCAGAAAATCAAAACTTGATTCCGAAGAATATCTCACAACCTCTTCATCAATAAATAGCGACAAGACTTGACCCTTTTTTTAAAATGACTTGTTTTTGTAACATTGTTTTTATATAACAGGGTCGATATATCGATACTTTTTCCTCGATATATCGAAGCCTATATTGATACTTTTAAAAATATCGATATATCAAAAATACGATATTTTTTAGAATATCAACAGCCCTTAACCACAGAAACATTTCACTCCTTTCTTCAATATTCATTGTTTTATAGAGAATCGACGGTCGAGGCGGCTGCCGCCGCTTCAAAAGTCACGCCATGTGAACAGTGGCGAAGACCGCCGTGTGGCGGGAAGTCGCTCGTGTATTTTAAGCCTTAATGTATCATACCCTATAGGGATGGGCAAAATATATCGATAATTTTTCTAAAAAATATCGATATTTATCGCCGATATTTTATTTTCGATACATCGATATTGTATTTAGTGTATCGATTTTAAGCGCCAATTCAATATTTTTTTCTAGGAAGAAAATTCAGTATCCAATTTAATCGTTACATATATATAGGATAAATATACATACATATCCAATCTTCTGAAAGTGTCTTAAAAAGTGAATTCGTCGAAATATAACAGCTTCATCAGCGGTTGATAGGTTAAAAAAAAGCTGTCAAATTTTAACTTTACGTTAACGTCATTTTTATGTTAGCATGTAAGCGATTATTTTATCTTTGTACTTGAAATACTATATTTTCAACTGTTTTTTTTTATTTTATTTACGAATAACAATTAATGGGTTGATCAACCACAAGTCATTATGAATGACTGTTAATTCATTTAAATGTCTACAATCTAGTCTACAGTCAAAACTCCTTAATCGCAAGGAATGCGTTCCGTAAATTAGCCGCAAATACGAAAATTTTGAATACGGAAATCTTGAATACGGAAACCTTGAATACAGAATGTTAGTTTATATAGGATTGTAGGGAATACGTTCCAAGTATACAGAAAAATTTTGATTCAATGGAGTGATTATCGCACTTTGAACTTAATAAACCAGTTCTGGGTTGCTTTAAAACCTCTATCCAAAAGTTTATTGTTATGCTCTTTAAAATATGTATTCAGACATATAGCTTTCTCGTGAATTACAGCCCCACTATAGAATACTTTCTTGTGATTGCTATCTTGGATTGATGTAGTGAGAGCGGTTTTTAGTTTTTTAATCACTGAGACACCAATAGATTTTACTGATAGTAAGATCCTCTTCGATCGCCTCTTCCATGTCAGGTTGTAGGCGATTACCATGGATGATGTATATCCCTCCAAGGAAAGTCCTAGAAAGATGAACTGGGGTGGTTTCCCGTTTCACCGAACATGGTGGTGTAATGATTAGCTTTCTGGCCTCGCATTCGGGAGGAGGGTGGGTCGAATCCCCGTCCGGGCATCCAGATTTGGGTTTTCCATGGTTTCCCAAATCACTCCGGGCAAATGACGGGATGCTTCCTTCAAAAGGCCATGGCCGAATTCCTTCCCATTCCTTGCCCCCCATCCTTTCCCGTCTCTAAAGACCTCGCTGTTAAGAGACGTTAAGCAGTAAAAAAAATCCCCGTTTCCTTCCTCAGTATGACAGTGCTCCTAAGTGTGTATGACAGTGACACTGTGTGGTTCAGTATAGAGTGTTGTGGATGAGACATGAAAGAAGGGAGAGGGTGGAAGCCGGTGTTGGCATGTTCAGGCCTAATTTTGCGAAACATTCTAAAGGGGGCGCCAAGCTTAACATTCCTAACCGACGGATGAATCACCCTCAACAACATCATATACCCTCGCAACATAGGCACTGCAGAGAGGTTTGGTGATTAGAAATTGCCAATTGCTGGTCAAGCCCTGATGATGAAAATCGTTGATGGAGTGTTAAGTGAAAATAATTGATTTTCAGCACTCTGCGATCACGTAAAAAGTATTGTGACTTATTTTAAGCAGTCTGTCAATGCTATGGATCTATTAAGATCTGAACAAGAAGCATCTGGGGAAAAGGAAGGAGAGTGTTAACTTTGACTCAAGCTGTTAGCACCAAATGGAACTCCTGCTTTAATATGTTAGAACGATTTGTTAGACTCTCTGCAATTGTAGCTAAAATATTAGCTACAAAAAGTCAGTCAAATATAAACACACTTGATATGGCTGCAACTTAACAGCTTAATGTAATACGTGACCTCATTGTCCTACTTGGTCCTTCCAAAGAAGCCACTGAAGAGGTTAGTGGTACAAATTATGTGACTGCTAGCTTAGCCATTCCTGTTACAAATCTGATTCGACAAGTAACGGAACAAGCTACTCCTTCGACCACTTTAGGATTCACGGGAAAAGAGGTTTTACTCCAAAGAATTCAAGAGAAATTAAGTCATTTAGAATGAAATACATTCCTTGCAGCAGCTACCATTTTAAGACCCTCGTTTCAAATGTATACACTTCACTTCTCCAATCGTTGTGTCAAATGCGATATCTACAATAAGTAAAGATATTCGCTTGGAACTTAGACGACGAGGACAACGTTCTCCAGAAGTAAGGTCTACAGCAGCAACACAATATATCGCAGATAACGCATCAATTTGGTCCTCACATGAAAAGCTATTATCCCTTAGCACTACTGTTATGCAAGAGGTTCCAAGCTCTGGCTCAGTTCCTAATGAGCTTAAGGCCTTAAGCAGTATTTGGACCAACCATTAATAGACAGAAAATCAGACCCAGTAAAGTTTTGGGTGAACTGCCTGTGCTCCAGCGCGCTGAAATACCTTATATGTCCAGCTTCTTCTGTGTCGTCCTGCAGTCAACTTAGCTGTACCGAACAACAGGAGTAGATTGACGGGGGAGCATATAAAACAGAGAGTTCTTTTGATGTCCATATCAGACGAATACTGGTTTGATTGATTGAAAAAAATAATAAATTTAAAAAATTTTGTATGATTTCTACCTGTGTCTTTAATTTTCAGAATTTTCTTAGATATTTTGATGTATTTTATGATTTTTTTTAGATAATTACTCCCTTTCGCCAAAATATCGAAATATCGATATTTTTTCCCCGATATATATCGATAGTGTTTGTAATGTAAATATCGTTTAGATATTTATCAATATATTTTTTTAAATGCCCATCCCTAATACCCTATACGAAAACCGTTAATAGTTTATACAGTGACTGAATTACAGAAATAGGAAAAAAAGTTGTTAACGACTAACTTTTATCGTGATAAACTGGATATTTAGTATTGAATCAATTTTACACTCTCATCATCATCTTCGCCAGTCTCAGCATTAAAGCTGGTCGGTTGGGGGTTGTTGTCCTGAGACATTTCCTCCCTCAGTCTTCTCTTGAGTGGTCTTCTCTTCACTTCTGATTGGTCGTCTTGGTGGCGTATTATTAGTTGGTCCTTAGCGCGCCGTCAGCACCAATGGCCAACTATGTTTGTCAGCGGCAGTTTCATATTCGCCGAGACAACTGACCAGTGGATTGGCAGAGTGATGAGCTGCTCTGTAGAATTTATAGGCATGTTGCCGGAACCTGTCAATGAGCTTCTCTGTTCCAGACGCCTCATGGACTGCGATGGTGGGGAAACGGGACAGATTTTAAAGAATCTGCGTATAATAATAGGTTAGAACATTGGTAAGGGGACATAGGATATATTCACTCATATTAATAATATTATTCCTGTTGATACAGCATTCAAAACAGACCGAAACCGTAAGTATTGAACTTTTTGTCTCTGTCACCGCAACACACAAAAATGGATTTTAACCTAACTGTACTTAGCGATAGCTTATGCCACTCATTAAGATGCAGGATACTTTTAATCCAAATTCGTAACTTACTTCGCAACAGACGACAAAATACTCCAAAACCGTAAATTAAAAAAAAAAAAAAAAATGCTTTCTGTCGGTGCAAAACGCAAGTATTATACATATTGGTAGATGTAACCGGGTAACGTACAAGATACGTTTAATACAAGCTAATAACATGTTTATAAAAATCTGGTAAATAATTAACGCATTTCATCTATATCTCACATTGCGATAGCATATATTGGTACTTAACGTACAGAAAACATTTTATCTACATCAATAACATTATTCTAAGTAATATCCAGACTGAAACCCAAAATTTTGGAATCTTTCTATGTGTATGCATGCTTCACACAAAAACTAATGATTGGATTGCACACAAACTTAGTCCACAATCCGAATGTTGATTGCAGCCTCCAGAAGGAGGCATACTAAGGCATTTTTCCAGAGGTAGTTACCATGCATGTCATGTTTTAGTCGGCTGGTCGGCTGTTGTGTGCAAAGTTTGTGAGCATCTATGGAAACTATTTGAAGGACTGTGAAACCACGACTAGGTGACAATGTGGTGGACAACCACGTCACACCACAGAACGTGGAGGCCGGAGGCTTGCCCGCTCTGTAAAAAAGGATCAGGGATGATCAGTTGCAGATCTGTCGGAAGAGTACAATTCTGATACTTCCAGTAGTGTTTGAGACTACAGGAATCGCGATTCTGCAACAGATCACCAGAAATAAAAAAAAATACTTTTATGTAATTTTCATATTATGAGAACTAGTTCATTATTTTAATGTGGTAACCAATAACTTTACTCTTACATCGGTTGGTCAAGGATAGATTTAGGATATAAATGGTTCTTCTTAGGATGTAACACAGTTGCAGGTGAAATGGTATTTGAAATAAAGTTATATTAAGTTACATAAAAAAGAGATTTTAAGGACATTTTTAACACATTTTGCATGAAAACTTATGGTCATAACAAAATATTACACAGAATATGCCACATTTAGATACTTTTCTTCACACTGTGTTTGGCATGTGAAGGAACCTTGAAACAAAAATTTTTTCCCTGCACGTAAACTCAAGGAAAAAACTCCCACTTTAGCTCTGTGATGTAATTTTTACTGCTCAATGAAATAAGTTTATTGCCCTGTAAATACATGTTGAAGGTTGAGTGCTGTAACCAGAGATCGTTATCGCGTAAACAGTCGTAAAAGTTTAGTGGGAGGGCCGCTTGAAACATGGTCTCAACTGCAGATCTTAAGGACACTGTGAGGTGCTGTTACTTGTTCTTTACCTGTACGAATTTCTCGATTTTCTTCTCCAAAATCTTTCCAGATACATATGACCAATGTCGTACAAAAAAAATTATATATATATATATATTGCTACATTGAATTTTTATTTTGTCTTTATCTACAAAATTTTCCCTTTTGTCCCTTTTCATTTTCTAGGGAACATTGATGCACACTAGCATATAACTAAAAATGGCATTCTAGTTACCAAGTAGAAGTTGGCTGATGTTAGCGCCAGGTGAAAAATTTCTTGCTAAAGGCAAAACTGATTTTTTTTAAAAAAATATTAGTGTGTGGAAACTGGAACTGTAGTTAGTATGATTGTTCTATAGCTGCGGTAGTGTTTATAAACAGTTTAAACAGATCTTTTAGTCATTTGTTTACATTAAAAATTAATAAGGAAAGACTTGCATGTTCATGCAGTCAATCATCGAAACTGTATCCTGATTTCGAATCTCTGCCAGGAAGTGCAGGAATTGCATGCCAACAATCTGATTTAATACTTCTGTAGGACGTGTGCATTTAGCCACAATTTTGATGGACTGTAGTTGTAAATTTTTCCCAATTTTAAAAGCCTAATTTAATGTTGTTTGACATCAATAATCTGTGTTCGTGTTATACCCGCTTCTTTTCTTTTGCAGTATTAAGAAATTTCACTGTAAAAACTATTGTTTTTAAAATTTGGAACACCCAGAAGATGTGGTTTGATCATTCCAAGATAGGAGGATAAGTAGAACAGTAGAACCATAATATGTGACTAAGATTCTAGAGTGATGGTGTGTGCTCCCTCCGTTGTTTGACCAAACAGGCCGGTGTTAAACCACAATTAGTCGGTGCAAAATTGTCAAACGAAGTGGAAATGTGCAAGAAATGTTGGCATACCTCGTCGACGTCAAAGAGTGCGTGTGAGTAAGTTCGAACGTGGCAGAATGACTGCTCTCCGGGAAAAAGATTGATCGTACAGTGGACATTACGGCTGGTCCAGGACACATTACCGCGACAGTGATGCGTGTGAGTACACGTCAACGAGCGGGTACTAGACCATACAGTGTGACCTCAGCACAGGATGACACCCACCACAGTGTTGTCTCGACGTTGGAGCACTGCAACAGGTGTGAACATGTCTGCACCGATCGCTCGACGCTGTCTGCAGAGGACTGGACGCCTCAGACTGAAATGGATAGACGACTAACAACAATGATTTCCAGGCTGCGGTTCAACCACGGAAGATTCCCCAGCCACCTCTATCGACTAGGTCTGAGAGAATCTCCTCTCTGTGATTGTTCAGATCAGACTATAGGAGACACCAACCACATTATATTTTCCTGTAGAAAATTTAAACGGGCCCAGGATACCATGATCAAGGATTTAGTCAACATAGGAATCCCTCTTCCTACCAACCTAATCCTACTCCTAGTTAGTGATGACAAAGCAGTGTACAACAGCCTTATTAGATTCCTAAAAAATGGAAATATAGAAATCTAAGACCTCATCATCGAAAAATAAAAATGTCAATAAGCATAAAATGAATTGTATAAACGACTACAACGATTCTGTTTTATTCCTTAAAGATTACGAGTAGAAAAGTATGACTTAAAATTGTCATCAGTATAATAAAAACTGTAAGTAGCCTAAGTACAACTATAATTAGCATAAGCAAGATTGTAAATAGTATAATCAAACCTGTTAATAATTAAGTATAATGAATTATCTTACAATTCCCGGATGTATGGTCATATAACCGAACATGAACAAAAGAAAATAATAATTTAGACGCATGAATACCAATGTCGGTATTGCCTCACGTATACCTGGAAAATGACTTCAAAACGAATTGTATTAACTGCTACTGCGATTCGGCTTTATACCCGAAAGACTTTAATTACGTTTAGATAAGTTCTATTTAAAATTGTAACCAATATAATCAAAATTGTAAGTAGCATAAGGATAACGATAATTATCAGATGCAATATAATAATGAGTATAATCAAACATGTTATTAGTTAACGGTAATGAATCATGTTACAAGTGATGGCTGTATGGTTACATAACCGAATGTCAATAAATAAATAAATAAAAATAAACGAACTGAGTGGTAAAATCCCGAATCAACTTGTCCTTCAGTGATGGATGCGTACTCGTTAGGGAGCGTCAATAAACCACGTAGCTTCATTTTAGACTCTTGCGAGCTCCCCCCCCCCCCCCACGGCCTTCTCTCCCACCTAGCCCGAATTAGCTTTTGCCTCTACCCCCCCCCCCTCCGCGTGAGACGTCACGTAGCTTTTTACCATATTTATTTAAGAAAATATTTCTTACTGTTTTCTCTTGTCAGACTATAGTAAATTATATACGGAGATAGTTAACTGACGTCAATAAATATTAGCATGCTGTTGTGTGTTCTGTACGTTATTTTAACTGTGACAAATAATATGAATAAGACGCTACTTGGCTTGGCCTGGAGCTTCCCTCCCCTTCGTAACACAGAGTAGCCTTCCAGCTAACCCCTCCTCTCCCATGACGGAGCCACGTAGTTTATGGACGCTCCCTTAGAGACAACTGTGTCGTACGCAATCTGCATTGTTGGGTGACGAAACCGTCAAACGCCAACTGTGATGGCTTGAGATGCCAATGGCCACAACATGTGATTTCTTCCCCTGTGTATTAAGGGCAGTCTGAACAACATCCACTACAATAGGGAGGATTTAGAACCCGAAACACTGCCTCTCCTGCAGGCATTTTTGTATTCTATATTTCAGCAGGACAATGCCCTGCCATGTGTGGAGAGGAATGTGCAAGGCTTCTTACAACAACGACGGTACCAGTGCATCCCTCGCATGCACGTTTGCCTGAAATGTCGCTCATCGTACATGTCTGGGATATGGTCTGTAGGCAACATATCCAATCTCTCTTTGATTCCATGATACGATGTCTGTAGGCTCTGATTTCAATAGTTGGTGACTTTATACCGAATTGAATTATCGCCGTCAATATCTATAATTCTAATCATTTGTTTATTATCATATGTATAATCTGTGTAATAAATTATACTGTAGACACGTGTCTCATTGATTTTGCATTTATCACAAACGGAGGTGTATTATTATCAAACCGTCTTTAGGAAAAACTAAATATTTTATAATGCTTACATTACTGTTACAAATGTTTTGAAATAATCACTGAATACTGTCCTAATATTTTTCAAGATATATCTGCGTTACAATAGTGTAGATATTCTATGCAAAGTGAAGAAAAAAAACTGTTTATATTGGCATTGGCTAATTTGTGTCAGAATATTGGAATCTGATAAATAACCTTAAATCACCTCTTCAAAGGCTTTACTGTGTGATGCATACTTTAATTGATTCTTGTTTTCAGTGTCAGGCTAAAACATTGAAACAACTATTGCGGAGGCGAACATGAGGGAGCTTCAAGATCTGCCACAAGATGTTTAAAACAAAGAGTATTTACTGTCAGTACAGTGGTGATTTCAGTGAAAGTTTCTCGAGAGGAACATCCTGAAGTGCACAGCGAACTGTTTACACAAAATTAACTTTGAATTGGAGAATATTTGATTTCCAACTTCAATTGTTGAATCGATGATTGTAACGTCCTGATATAACTGCAATGTTTCTTACACATCTGATATCGTTCTTAAACGTAAAGAATAATATAAATTTTATCGTAACAACCTTTATTGATATTATTTTATTTATTTATTTATTTAACTGTACATTCAGATGGTTCGTTATCTAGAGTCTACAATGAACCGTTATTTCTTAATACTGTATTGAAATTTATAATAAACAAAAATTTTGTAAAATTAACACAAATCCTATATACTACGAAAATGGTACAAATAATTAACTATTATTACTACACACTGTAATTTATCAACCTGTTAGTAAAAAATATTACCCACTAATACTAAATAACTGAACATCTTGAGTTTTCAAAAGTTCGTTTAACTCTGGCATCCATTGAAGAAATAAGCTTCGGTAAATTCCAGAAGCCACACTTCCGGCATCAGCGTCCCACTTAGTTGTTTGTGTCTCGTCCGTTTAGAGTATCTTGTCTCATTCCTTAAATGGCTTGTTGTGTTCCGGCAGGTTGCTGGCTATGCTGAAGCCGATACCGCTCCCTGGCTGCATCTGACACAGCATCTGCCAGCTTGTCGAGTTCATTCAGGAGGAGGTTGTCTTTCATAATTTCCTTGACAGTTTTCCCATGAGCTTCATTCTGTACTGTTTGATTTGATCATCAACTAGAGCACATTCAAACAGTTTATGTTCAGGTGTTCCTGGAGATTTGCACGCACATAGATCATTCTCTGTCCTCTTGATCCTATGAAGATATGTTTCATACGGTCCATGACCAGTGAGGAAATGTATTAACCCTCGGGATGGATTGAAGTGCTTCATACGTATCCTCTCACTGATGTCAGGAAGAATTTCAAATACTCTCCTTCCTGTTTCCGAATTGTTCCACTGCTGTTTCCATTCATTCAGAGTACAATTTTTGATGTCTATCTTCTTGGTTGCCACTTGACCCAGGATTTCTGTTATCTTGTACAAGTTTCCTTTTCGTAGCCAGTAACATGCTGCTCTTTTTCTTATTTCCAGATCTAAAGGACATATTCCGAGAATGACTGTAAGTGCATCAGTTGGGGTACTTCCGAATGTGCCTGTAAGACGCCAGAGAATTCCTCGTTGCATTCGTCTGATATCCCTTGCAGGTTTAACCAATCTTAACCTATGCGCCCATGTGGTCGCTCCATAACTTGCAATAGCTGTGGTAATGGCACCATGATACAGCCTTATAGTCGGCAGTGGGATTAGAAATCTTCTTTGCCCAATGCTAATTATTTTGTTCATTGCTGCAGTCGTTCTTTGGCATATATAGTCAATGTGATCTTTGAAATTCCTATGTTCATCCAGAACAACTCCTAAGTATCTTACTGTTTTGCGTCTTTTAATGGAATTTTCTCCAAGCTTCACAGTGGGGTTGCGTTTCAGTGTTCCTTTCATCAAAATGTATTGGGTTTTTGTTGGTGCTAGCTGGAGCTTAACTTGTTTACACCAGCATTCCATTACTTTCATTATTTCTTTGGTGTTTATCTCGATCTCTCTTCTATTATTTCCTCCAACCAGCAGCAAGATATCATCTGCGAAGGCAACGATTCCTTCAAGCTCTGCCAGACCCATGAGTCTGTTAAGGACAGGTTCCTTTATTGATAGCACAATCACTATGCAAGTTCGAAAACTGCTATGAGTTTTAAACAATTTTCTTAGAGGGTTAGGAAGGAGAATCAGATGCTTGCAGCCACACCTGATTAATTTGGTTCTACATCTCAGCGTCATTAATGCTGATAAAGCCTGCGGGAGAATCTAAATGTGAAAACTGTTTTACATTAGCAATCAATTGAATGGATGGTAGTAGATGATAAATAAATAAAATCATTGAGTTACCTTGTTGTAGCAACCGATTTCTTCACCAAGACTTAACTATAACGTTGTTCGCACAGCGTACTATTGACAACACGAGTCGATTTCTACTATCATAAAATTTAGTATTTTACCGGAACACCATGTTTCCAGTCTTATCATTGCTTTCCCGACGGAATTGTTAACAAGTGGCTGTGATATTTCATAAAAGACAGCGTGTGATTCGAAGGCTTCGCTATTTTAAATACGGTTTTAATAATCAAAATATTTTTTAAATATTTTATTGTCACTTGGCCTGTTGACCATACAGTCAAGACAAATTATGCTTATTGCTGTATCTTTATATATATACACACATGCGCCCACATTTACATATGCCAATTACACATACATAAAAGTCAGATGTTCAAAATTTTAAAGAAGTCAGGTCTAAAGTATCGAGATAGAAGAATACTCTATAAGCTGTATAAGAATCAAGTGGCTGTAATAAAAGTAGAGAATCACGAGAGACATGCATCGGTTAAAAAGGGTGTGAGACAAGGTTGTAGTCTATCCCCGTTAATATTCAACTTGTATGTAGAAGAAGCAATGAAGAAAGTCAAAGAAAAATTTCGATGCGGCATAAGTTTTCAGGGAGAAAAAATCAGTATGCTACGATTTGCTGATGACATTGTCTTGTTAGCAGAGAGGGCTGAGGATATTGAGAAGTTATTGAATGGCATGAACAAAATACTGAAGGAAGATTTTGGACTGAATATAAATCAAAGTAAGACAAAAGTGATTAAATGTAGCAGAAATGATACTAATAGTAGCAGATTAAGTATAAAAATTGGATCGGATGCTATAGGAGAAGTGAGTGAGTTCTGTTACTTGGGAAGCAAAATTACAACCGATGGCCGAAGCAGGAAGGATGTTAAAAGCAGAATAGCACTAGCTAAAAGAGCCTTCATGAAAAAGAGAAACCTTTTAGTTTCAAATATTGATCTAGGAATTAGAAAGAACTTTTTAAAACTCTATGTGTGGAGCACAGCACTTTACGGTAGCGAAACATGGACTTTAGGAATACGGGAAATAAAGAAACTTGAAGCATTTGAAATGTGGTTCTACAGAAGAATGCTGAAAATTAGGTGGACAGACAAAGTAAGAAATGAACGAGTTTTGGAAATGATGGGTGAGAAAAGAAGTTTATGGAAGAAGCTTACAGGACGAAGAGACAGGCTGGTAGGTCATATTTTGAGACATGCTGGATTGGTTAATTTGTTAGTGGAGGGAACAGTCGAAGGTAAGAACTGTAGAGGTAGACAGAGATTAGAATATATGAAGCAGATATATAAGGACGTGGGCTGTAAGGGGTATGTAGAAACGAAAAGGTTAGCACAGGATAGGAAGGGATGGAGGATTGCATCAAACCAGTCTAAAGACTGATGACAGCAAAAAAAAAAATAATAATAAAAAAAAAAAAAAAAGAAGCAAAAAAGTCACTGTTCATATCATAGAATCACATTATCCGAATTATATATAACAGAAATAGTAATTTACATAGCATTAAAAACATAAACATAAACATTAAGGAGTTGAACGGCACTTTAAAAGTTAAAACATTGCAAAAGCATTAATTTTGTTTATTAGAATTGGATGTCATACCTGCAGTGAACCGATTCTTGAGCATGAATTACAGTTGTCTCATATAAGGTATCTATCAGACACGTATATATTTTTTTAATTACACCTTTATTAAATACAGTGAACACCAGCAGTTCTAATGAATATGGAGAACTAGTAAAGATATAATACTATTACTGTTGGCAGCTGCATATCACGAACAACATGACTTCAAACTAAATGTCGGCTACTAAAGTAATTCTCTGAATTCAGTTTTCTAACTCATCAACAATTTAATTAACATAATTTCTTAAACACCCGTAAATCTGTATCGTCAGGAAAGGCTACTCTAGTATTCAACCCGAAAGTTTGTTGTGCCCTCTGGAAGGAGGTACTGGAGGTGGGTGGCCAGTTCCTTCCCTCTTTACCTAACATAATATGGTAATCCTACAAATCAACGGAGGATTTCTGGTTATAACGATATATCGCTAAATCATTGTATTGTATGTATTTGATGTTTTTTAAACGAGGTTCCACGGTGAGTATTTTGTAATTTAGCGACTAAATAGTTTAAGTTGGTAGTATACAATTTCAATGTTAGCGATTGGTAACACTGCCTACGCGGCAGACGCAATAAGGTGGCAAGAAAATGTGAAATGGCCGCAGGATATTGTTATGTTGGCGTATTGCGTCCCTGAGAGGCGACTGCCGAAAAGTAGTATCATTTTTGTTATTCTGATTTTAAATAGTGTGTGATATGCACTTGTTTACCGAAAATCTAATACTGTAATAATTCGAGTAAAAACTGACTGCAAAATATATCTTGTGAAAAATATTGAGTGTGGATTTGTTAGATCATTTTCAAACTTTATGCATCAGTTTCGTTTTCCTATTAAACCTTATGTGTAACGTGAGCTATCGTCTGTGATACTATGGCCGAATGATATGACAAAACTCCAAGATCGGCTCCCTTTGCAGTAATGTGTTGAAATGTTGCTTAGGGATCAGCAAATGCAACCAATCTTGGGTGCAAAGAAAACAGTACATTTGATGCTATTATGATTATATTAGCAACGTTTCTCTGCCATTTTTTCACTTACCAACGAATATGAATAGTATCTAGTACCCTATCTACTTAGTGGTCATCTTGGATATTTTTACACGGTGAAGGCTATACACCGGATTAAACAGCTCCTAAGCAATTGTGTTGTTTAATATAACGATACACAATGTTTGTAGGAAAGCATAGGTTGAATGTATCAGTCGTTGTGAAATGTTATTAATGTACGCATAAAATGATGAATAAACTTCAGAGAGAACTGTTTAATAAAACATAGCATGATACATCTGCTGCACTGAAAATTAATTTTAAACGTGTCATGCAAATAATTATTAAGTTCTCAGTACGCGTCCGTATGTATTTTTGCATGTATGTGCGTGTGTGCTTTTCAATTGTGTTTCAGTGAGCATTCGGCGTATTAACAAGCTTGCACGAATTCTTATATGTACACTGTGTATGCAAATTTCTAAACAAGGCTAAATGTAATGATGGTTGTGTTAACGATATTATATTTTCAACTACATAGCTTTATGATGTTTTGAGAAGGAAATCACAGCACAAATATTCCTCATTTGTGCTGACATATCGGCTAAGATAAAATCCAATAATAAACAAATCTTTTTCCACTCAGTGGAGCACGAAAATTTTTATGTCACCAATATTTCACGGCACCAACAATAATACAGTCTGGATTTTTGTAGGATACAAAATCTGTTCCTTACGTGACTCAATGACAAGGCTGCCCAACCAATTTCGATTCTACGTTAGCCAGCGGGCCACTATTTCGATTCTCTAGAGTCTAGACCGCTGCTGTAGGCGGGCAAATTGAAACACGTTGGCGGGCCATAAATAAGTAGTCAACTATTTTCAATGAGCTCTAGAAACATTCATGCTGATTCTAGAATGGTATAACGATTTTTCAGGTCTTTATCGATTTTAACAATGTACAGCTATTATTCATTAAGTATTTGTGTTCAAAATGATATGTACGACACAGAACGGACTCAATAATTCGTAAAAAAAAAAAAAAAAAAAAAAAAAAAAAAAAAAAAAAAAAAAAAAAATCTAGTCAACCAAATGGGCTACCACAACAAATTTACGCGAATACACTGTCCGCTAGGCTGGCAAAGTTGCGTAGTGTAGTTCTAACATATACGTAGTATGATAAGGAAATTGACACGCCGTGTCAATTGTATTGCAGAAAAAACGATAAATTATTTAATGTATACCGTTTATGAAGTTAATTCTCCTTGCGACTGTTTATTTTGATTGGAATGCATGTACTGATCTGATTTGTCATTGTAATCACTCGTATAATGGCAGACTCACAATTTCTAACAGGAATTGTCAATAGGAGAGCACTGGTTTTGCACTCTAATAATTAATGAGAAATATGAGAGAGCCTCAGCTGTTTTTCAGAATAACATATCATTGCAATCACTCATATAATGACAGACAATTTCTAAAAAGGAATTTTAAATAATGGGGCATTGGTTTTTCATTCTAATAATTAAACAGAAACATGAGGGAGCCTCAGCTGTTATTCAGACTGAGGCGTTTCATTCTTAGTATCCGTAATTAAGCTTAGTAAAGAATTGGTTGGTTTTAAAATCACAATTTTAAAATACACGGTAGAATTGATTTTACTAAACGTGAAAAAAATTCATTATAAATTGTTTTATGTGTGCACATTGAATTGGAGCTCCAGTAATGACTTTAATCGGATGTTTCTGTTTATATATATTTTAAATTAGTAAACACCCAACAGTCTAAGTTCCTCCCTGTTTGATGTCATACGAAGTGCTAGATAGGTCAGAAAAAAAAAAAACAGTGTGAAATGCGTGTAATATCAGGTAAAAAGGACACTTTTGATTTTATATTTCGATTAAGAAGATATGTTAACACATTTCTTTTATTATTATTATTATTACATGCGTATGAACCCAGTTGGATCAGACAGTGCTTTATGATTCACCTTTCTGTTCTTCCAAAAATCTCTCATTTTCTCTCCATGAGATATTTCTCTTTCTTCAGTCCACTTGGTTCCTCGCGTCGTTCGAACTTTGTTCTCTGGCTGCACTACCCATCTGTTGACCTTCCGACAGAATAGATTCCTGTCTAAAACTTCCGAAGTATCTATTTAGACTATACAATGTCCTTTTTGACTTGTTGGATCCACGGTATAGTCTACAGAAGCGGTTCTCAACCTTTATTGGTACACGACCCACTTTTAAGTAAAAAAAAATGTTCGCGACCCATCTAATATGAGAGTCTATCTAATATCAGAATGGGAACTGTTCTATGATCTCGATACGCTATCGACTATCCTATCCTACAAAAAGGCAAATTTTCATACAAATGACATACTATCATCAAAAATAAGAATTCATAATACATAAAACATTATGGACCGGGAGGCGGCTGCACAGACCATCACCTCATCAAGTTGACTGCTGAAATTCTACGATTAGAAGTAACTCGAGCAGCATACTAAAATGCAACTGGTCTGCCAAGTTGCTTTTTAGTGGAAACCACCTGCAGACCCGATTTTAGTGGTTAATTGGTAGGTTTATCATTGTGTTTTACTTCACCCAACTGTATGAAAATATGGAAGACTGGGAGCCGGAAAACACAGTCGTAAACTTACCAGTCAACCACTAAAATGGGATTTGCAGGTGTAGATATGACTTGGCACATCAGTCGCATTTTCCTGCTTTGCTATTAACGAGGATAATTGGTAAGACGCTATGGTAGACTGTTTGTTTGCCTGACACTGACTTTTCCATTGTAGATTTGGTTGAAAGATATTGTCTTTTTTATTTTTAAAGAGTTCAAGAGGCTTATCTGTGTACTCAGGATGCTTGGTTGACAAATTCCTTGCAAGTTTTTATGGCTTCATGTTTTCAATGGACAAATTTTCACAAGAAATCTCGCTCTTCAGTACCCGAAAACACAAATCTGTATTTCAAATAATCCGGATTATACTTTCGCAGATACGTCTTTTGCTTTTTCTTGCTGCCTGCATTGTAATTACAAATATGGTCGGATACTCTCTTTTACGGCACGATCCAGTCCTCATCAAACTTTTCATAATCACATTAAATCTACTCTCAATCAAAACAAAACGCAAACTACAAATCACTCTCACAAGCAGAGAAAGACTGTTTGCATCAAAGACTGTGGTTTCGATTCAAGCATAAACAAGAAAATGACAATCGGAGAAGTAAAACTGCCGGTGGTTTGCACGCACATCTACACTTTAGAGCGGGGCGGCAGAGGAGGTGTTCAGAGGTTGCCATAAGGATTGCGCGATTACTGCCACTGCTATATCTCACAACGTGGTTATTGCATAATCCCGGCTGACTGTTTAAGAAAACTTTTTTTGTTTTTTTTTCTCACAAAGTTTTAATTTAAGCTAATAACTTTCATGATTACTGCACATGTAAAATATCGTGTTATATTTTTTAAATAGATGAAATTAAATATATATTTTAAGGGGCAAAAACGTCGATTGTTCCGCGACCCACCAAAACACCCGCCGCGACGTACCAGTGGGTCGCGACCCATAGGTTGGGACCCGCTGGTCTACAGCTCTTCGGCGTGTGTGATACTTATTTTTAGGAGTCTTTGAACGTGTCCTTAGAATTTAATTCTTCGTTTTCTGATGTCTGCTGCAAGATTAGACAGTTTCTGTGTTGCTTTTCCGCATTGCAGTCTGTACTCGTCTTCTGTTTTCATTGGGCCAAGAATTTTTCTTATGGTCTTTCGTTCTTCCTTCAAGGAAGTTTTCTAGGTCGCCTTTTCTGTTAACTATCAGATTTTCGCTTGGGTACAGAGCTTCAGGTTTGATCACTGTATTGTACTGTCGGATTTTTGTAGGTGATATGCATTTTTTGTTATACATGTCGCGTGTTATTCCATAAATTCTGTTGAATTTCTGCAGTCGAACTCTCTGTGCTTCTTTTTATAGCCCTGTTGGCTCCAGAATCTCATCTAGGTACCTGAAGTGTGAACCCATTTGACTTGCCCATGATTGCTGTTTAATTTCTCAGTGCTGACTCCAGTGCAGGTAATCTTAGATTTCTTGAATGAAATTTGTAAGCCAATTTTTTCAGCACATACCTTGAGGACTTCAGTCAGCTTGATCGCCGTGATTTCACTGTCCGCTAGCATTCCTAGGTTGTCTGCGAAACATCCTTTGTTCATCCGAACTGAGTGGATATCCAGTGCTTTTGGTTTTTCAGTTCTTTCTTCTATTCTCTACTGACTTCATCCAAGGCGAGATTGAAAAGAAGTAGCGACAGCCCATCTCCTTGTCAAACGCCGGTCTTAATTCCAAAACGGTCTGATATTTCACCCATAAATTTCGCTTTCTTTTATAACTACGTGTACTGAATATAAAGGACGTGTTTAGTCAGAAGAATTAAAGTCGTTAATTATCCCTCTTTGATATAGTACCTTGTGAGGTACACAACCTCACATTTGTGTGATTTTACATTAATTAAGCTATTTTTTTATTTAATAAATTGTAATGGTGTGTATTAACTCGGAATTTTTAAGTTCAAAGGTCAAAGAATTACAAGATGAATAATGAGATCTCTGAAAAATAATAGAAGAGTCAAGAGTGAGTTGTTGAAGAGAAGATTTGAATGGAGAGTACGAGTTTTGGTTTTTTGGAATGAATAAGTTTGAAAGAAGAGATGAAACAGTTTGGCTCACTGGAGAAGCCTCAAGAATCCTGGCGGGATTATTAATTGTAAAATATTAGCCTGAGGGCAGATTATTTAGGGTTATGGATAAAGATAATGTTATATGACTTGAGAAAAGAGAATTGTTTGTTAAATAAAAAATATACAAGTGATTAGATAAGTAGAAAGTGTTTTGATTTGAGATTGAGATATATGTTGATATAGACAAAGGAATTAATTTGAGTTTGTGTGATAAGAATTGGAATAATAATAATTTTGATTATCATATTTTGAGTATCATATTAAAACCAGCGCCGGACAAAGAGGGGTTAAGGAAATCTCTATATACTGGTCTGGTGCTGGAAATAAGAGGCAATAAAGTATATAAATATATTTAAAGTATTATACAAAATAGAGACGGTATATATAAGAACGTTACAACCTTCTTAAATAACTCGAATCGTGATGCGAAGGTTCACAGGCAATTTTAAATAACAGTAATTAATAATTCAGTGGTAAATGTTTGATATAAATTTTATCTTGTTTTGGTATGAATTTCATTATACGTTAAAGGTAGTTAATTGACGCAAGGAAGTATTGTAGCAGAAGTACAAAAGTTTATCCTCGGGAGAATTAGGGAACATTAAAGTACATAATACTGTTAAAACGGAAACATACACAAAGTGATAACTCGGCAGCGCCGGCGAAATAAAATTAGAACAGGCGCCTTACTCTTTAATTCAGGCCGTATCCTACGAGGTGTGACCGGACTTGCTACGGCTAACGCCACTCCAAGGACCAGAGCTCCGCAGACACTAATTAAAATGGACTTGGTTATTGGTTTCCGATAGGCGGCCGCGACGGTGGCGCTACGTACGGCATACCAAGGTACTTGCCGGAACGCCTTTTTACGCTTGCTGACCAACTTAAAAGACTTGCTCTAACAAAATTGTATGCTGATATCATAACTAAGGTATTGGAAA
>JARYHS010012519.1:152787306-152852358 GCA_031002005.1 Vandiemenella viatica | reverse complement strand
TTTCAAATCATAAATTATTGTATGCAAAAAGTAAAATTCTCTAAAATCCGACTGTCTAAATAAGAGAAATTAATCATGCATTATGAATTGCTTTTACAGCGAGTAATAGGATTTAATTTGATCCCCTCTTCTCAGAAGTCTCCCGTAAAGTCCTCGTTTACAGCTGTATAATTGTTTCCGGCAGAGCAATAACTCTGGTATTCCTCCACGACGAAATAGAATTTTCAAGCTCTATGATCGCGCTTTAAATTAATGACACTGTGGAGAATTTTCCACGGCTCAACGCAGAGTTATTCTAACTCCCACGGTCAGACATGTGTTCAATTTGCTGACTAGTCTCTCGATCAGCAGGTCATAGCTTCGTTCCCATCTTCTAAGATACAATATTCCATTCCACCAATCGTGGCACCATTCATATTTTATCACTGCCTATTAGCCTTCTTAATTTTCTCCTCGTCGTTTCGCTTGGTATTTGATGATAATTATTCAGAATTCCGTGCTAGCTGTCCTCCTCGATAATTTCGGTTGTTTCTCTAATTTTCAGGGAGAGTCTTGTTTCATTTTTCAAACAAAATTCTCCGTAATGCTGACAAGCCGTCCAGACGCTACTTCTAGTGACACACTTTGAGTCGGCTCCAGAAAGTCTCGACACCTCATCCCACTTACTACCTTGGAGATATCACTTCGTCCCGTTGGAGGAAAACATTGATTATACCTCTGCTTTGACACGAAATACTGTTCTTTTTATAGAGCGACAGACATAAATTACACCATGTCTACAAGGGGAGACTCCTGCTTGTTTTATGATTGAATGCCAGATGACTTTTGTAATAGTGCAAACAGCGTTCCGAATACTTTTCGATGCGGAAAGGAACAACGTGTCATGTTGTTCGCATGACACGTGGCTTAACCTGGTGACGATGGCTGTGGACGGTTGCAGGAATGTATCTAACCGGTAATATTATGGCCACGAACGAAGAATTAATGAGTGTGCAGCCCTGTAAGGTAAAACTGGCAAATTAATTAACCCCAGAAGAACATGTTTAAAAAGCTGTCTATGTCATCCAGTTCATTTATATTTTTATTTATTTATCGTATGATTATTTAACAAGGTACACAATAGGAAAAGAAATGTACATATCACAACCTTCTACAACAATTTCAATGTTTTAATCCAGTCAACTGCACTGATCGTCGCATCATGTATTTATGTATTTCCGATCCAGTTTTTTTTTTTTTTTTTTTTTTTTTTTTTTTTTTGTAAACGCAAATTTCATGTTTTTACTTTTAAAAATTGATGATTAAGAACCTAATTACTACCTTCGTTTAATAAGGAAAATAATGATTTAAATATTTTCAATAACGAAACTTATGAATGAATCCCATTTTGTTAATAAGCAAAAAATAATTCATAAATAAAAATAAAATTTCTGAACAACATGTGCTATACCAATATGGTTACCCAAACATGAGCCCGATATAATTTATTGTTATTTCATACTGTATGGACGATACGCAACTCCTATAGGTTCAAATTTTGTCACCAAATTCTCATTCATGATTTTTAAGTAATCTTTCGTAACTTAAAGGGAATATTGGGATAGAAAACAATTTACAATTAAATACGTATAACTGATTAACACAATCAATTATTCTTTTCACGATTCACAGCAATATGTCGTTACAATACATTTCCTTTTGTTTTATAGTTTAAACCCGGCGACGTCGACTACAAACCGCCAATCTCGCTATTCATCGTATGTCATTCACGAAATTTTCGCACCACTACCTAGTTTGTTTCTGCCTTATCCTGTTACAGAATTATTTTTTTTGGGGGGGGGGGGTACATAACACCTTACATCTGCAGGAACTAGATTTTTTCCGTGCAATACATTTGAGAACACAGAAATAATGTTAGTATTTCCTCTTCTGATTTCTAAACGATTTTGGCTACTGATGCTGGATAGAAGAAAGTAATTTTGTCGAGAGTTGTCGAGAGCGCTAAACCTTCTATACAAAGCTTCCCTTCAGTGGGGATTGCCCGGAAGCTGCTTGTTGGTGTTCTGTGTGGTCGATGCTTACCGAGAAGCAATTACCAGCGAGCCGTCGTCAAAATACACAACGTGATCCTGAGACGCCCAACGTATACAAATAGAGGCAGCGGCTGTCGAACGGATACCCGCGTTAAGTGGAGCTCAGTTCAAAATACTGATGGTTCCAAGAAAGTGTCGCCTTGTTAAAACTACTCTACTACTGAAACAGAGAACAAAATTGCAAAATGATACTTTGAATTTAGTCACTGTAACCCAAATCTAAACTTAAATGGAATGGTATTTTATGAAGTTCTTATAGTAAGCTAGAGTTTGGTAGAATATGATCTGGTATGTTTGTTTTGCAAATTCCTGTAAATCAGTGTATATAGACTTTGTTTTATGAAAAATATTTTAAGATCATTTAATATGTTTAAGGACAGAATTGTGTAAGAGAATTGCTTAAATGTTCTAATGCCAAGTATTAATGCAAATTACGATGTCTAAAGGACAATTTGCTACAGTTTAAAATGATTTCTGTGAATAATTTTCTGCTTAAGTATCTTTAATTTCCATTTCTGACCATTTTGTAATGATGGTAAATGATTACGTATTAAGATTGTTTTTAATATGTTTCAATTGTTTAATTATTGTTAATGTTCAAGGAATATCTGTCGGAATCCTTTGAAGAGTTCTAGAAATTTCGCTGTAGCTTATATAAAGCGAGCAACCGAGACAGAGAAGTAGTTTTCACCGACTCAATTTACGACGGTCAAGCACTGTATTGTCTGTGGAACAAGTGTTGTATGCAGTCTCTGGATTGTATCTATGCATGTAAACAGTATCGTTGACGTAGTGTTTTATGGAAATATAGGCAAGCTTAAACTGAACTGTATCGTGGGCTAGTTATTTATTATATTAATTAAACCACTAACAATCTAACATTGCCTTTCCTCATCCCTAACTTCTTTTGAAACAGTTAAACGGTAATAACAAGACGTTGACACAGACAGCCGAATTTTTCCTTATTTTGAAGTCCTTTAAATTATTTACTGCGCGAAAATCTTTCTATTAATTCGTTGCAGTATTGTGCGTAGTTCCAGTGCTGTTTTATTCGTAGCTTATAGAGTGTTAACAAACAAACTACTATATACGTTGTTTCATATTTATAGTAAGAAACTGTGGATTTTATACACATTTCGCCGGAAAGCAACATGGTACCTGGCTCGCTTTAAACTTTTTCCTGAAGATTAAAATCTCAATGACTATCCACACGTTATCGATTTCGAAGTTAGTCTGTCCGTTCAAGCATACAAAGTTGCATTACTATCTAACTCTATACTCTATGATGAAGCATGTCTTCTTACCTGTCGACTGATATCAATATTTTAATGAGATGTTGAGGTCTAATGTACTGCACACGTATGTTTGATGGAATTATAAAAATGGTAATTATATGCCGTCATTCAGATATATGAGGAATAGAATTAATAGTTTTGTGAAAATCTATGTAACCTGGTGATCAAATTAACCTAAAATCAGTCATCCAAATGGTAAGACAACAGCTAAACAAATTGTTACTACCCAAGTCTTAGTGGTATTTCATAGCAAAATCATGGGCTGACTCATAGTAATTGTTAAATATCAAATAATTAATACTGATTTGTATATATTTCAGTAATTATATATTTATAAATTTGCGTTGTTCAACATAACTATTATAGCTCGGTTGCATCGAAAGATTACTATTGTTCTGACGTATCATGAATGGTCAATAGAAAAGCTTTCCACAATCACCGGTAATAATGATAATAATAACAATAATACAATGAACCCCGTTTTTTACAATGGTCCTTATTTCATTCTCCCCCCCCCCCCTTTTTCACCCTTAGCTTTTTCTTCTATGACGACTCTTCTTCTCCTGACAGCATCGGCTTAGTTGTAATCTGTGAATCGCCAAGACAGCATTTTAAATGAATCCATAGGGTCAACTAACTATTTGTACAGATGAAAATTCATCCATCAGCGTCGGCGAAATAAGAACGGTTCCATAGTTCTTTGGACGTGTGTGCTAAACACAATCCTCAGATTCATTAACTGAGAATATTATAGCTTTATGATCTACTCATTGGCGTCTCTACCACACAAACCATCACACCAGTTAGCAGCGACAACTGAGTCCGGTGGGTGACCCTTGGACCCGTCAAGCAGGAGACGTCTGTTCGAATCCCCGCCTAGCCATCCATATTTCGGTTTTCCGTGGTTTCGCGGAATCACTCCAAGCGAATGATGGGATGATTCCTTCAAAAGTCATGACCGAATTGCTTCCAGTTCCTTGCCCACCGCACTCTACCTGCTCTAATAACCACTCGTAACGTGTTGTTCCCGTTGTCTGACGTAATACTGCAGTTTTCCACTGGCTCAACCAATCTGCAAATGAGATGATCAGTTGTTGAAATCGCACACACCATGTTACGTTTCCAGAGGCTGGGTAGCAAACGTGTCGCCAGCCCCTCATTACATAATAAACACGATAGCAAAACAAAGACTTGATTCTCAGACCAAAAAACTGGCCTCTATATAACTTTGCCTACTCATTTACCGGAAATAATCACATTAACGATTACCAGTAGAAACGGAGGAAATTTACCGTGCGAAAAGGTATAGCCATAAATAGGAACTGACAATTTCACACAACCAGAAGCTTTCAAGTGTCGACATACCTAATTAAATACACTTCGCACAACAATTATTTTTCAGTGAAACTGATACAATTCACTACCTATTTCCCATAATATCTACTACTTTGCTACATAACAAATCACAATAACAATATTTAAATTTGTTTCCTCCTGAAATATTAGAAATAATGACGTTATAAATCCAACGTACTTAGCATATCTCACCAGTAAATGTCATTACATCAGACAGATGCGATGTCTCATGACAAATCCAGTGCATGTGTTTACAATTATCAAGTTTTCCCAAAGCTACTTACTGAGATTTTTAACATTACCGTATTAACTTTTTTTATATGGTATTTTATTACTCATGGGGCAACGTAAAATAGTAAAAGTATAGAAATCATTTCTTCTCTTGTAACACAACACAGGGTAACTGTAAGACATGTCTATTCTTGATATATTTATATTCATACTACCTTACCAGAAAGCATAATCTGTAACATCTTAGTAATCTGTGGTTGTATTGTGTTATTTCTGTTATTTATAAAACTGACAGAATGTAAAGAGATAGTGCCGATGCCGGTTCTTAGTGGAAAAGGACATAACGGTGCTACAATGACTAAGTAACCATCGTATCTGAGCTATAGCGATCACTGCAGTACTGCACTTAAAACACTGTTACTTTCATGGATTGGTTCATGGTGTTGACTTTCAGCTTCTTAATTCTGTAAAAAGAAATCGGGTGAATGTGGATACACACGATTTGTACAGATGATGGATTTCGTTTAAAGCCTTGTGAGACGTAATTCCAGTGTAAACACAGAGACTGCAGGCAAGCAGAACGCAGTTTCGTGTCAGTCGGCGACTGGCTGCAGTTTGACGGACCGCCACCGTGGAAACGGCGCCACCTGTCGTCGAACGGATGACGGCTGCGGAAGCGAAAAATCCGGCGCACAAATTTCCTCGCGCCATGTTCACTTTGGCGTCCCGCTTCACTCCTCTGTCCTCGCCTCCCACTCTTTCCTTCCTTCCCAGTCATTCTTTACGGACCAGCGGAGCGCTCGCAAAGTCGCTAGAATTTGCGCGATGGAGGCGCAGGCTTAACATTCCTCTTTAATGTGAGCTGCCCGAAGCGGAATGAAAAAGAAGAAGAATAAAAGAACGAATCGTGCTTTTGTGGCATGTCTAAGGTCCTCATTGTGGCGTGCCTGGTACAGCGACTCGGAATGGGATTTAGAAGTCGTCACATGATAGCACAAGGAAGTAAGCTTTCCATCATTTCATTGCATTGCCGCATATGTGAAAAAGTAAGTAGTTTTCGCAGAACCTAACCTATATGCGTCCAAGATATGCAACTACACTAAGAACGGTCTTCGCAACCTTTCAGAAGGAGGAAGCAACTCTTACACAGGGCCAGATTTTTAAAACCGCACTAAAATGTTTAGGTAGTGACTGATAATACAGTATTGTATGAGACGGCGGCAGCTCTGGAAGCCAGACTACACTTGCCAAACGGAGCTCATGCTATTCGTCACGGCTCAATGTGCAGTTAATGCTGGGCTGATAGTCGGCCAGGCTTCTTTCAGCGGCATTTCTGCATCGTGTCTTACAGAAAAGTATCTGAACCATAATAACGACACTTGAGATTGTAGTGCCACTATCCGTCCAACTGTCTCATAACAAATATTATCCTCTTTGTAGTTAACTACGATTCAGAAGAGGAATTTAAAAAAAAAGAAAAAAGAATCTGCACTTCAAATCTTCAAACAGGAGAGGAAGAAAATACTTGGTTCAAATTTAAGAAACATAAGCAACTTTAAATTTCTGTTTGGACTAAAATTAAGTGTTAATTCAGTTTGTGCTACATAACTACCAGCGTTAATTGTCAAAAATTCTCAGTAATCCAAATATACCTTCTCTGATTTCAGTTTCAAGGCAAGCACTTGCGTAAAGCGCCACTGGAAAGCTGCAACTTTTATTAGGGCATTAGTCACAAAAGTTACTGTTGTGATTCGTGTAATGTTGTGGACGCTAAAAAACTGTTCCATTTTCTGGTAATACACACAGAACTTGTAGCTTTACAGCTAACACCATCGGATGACGTTACCATGATACCATGCCGTTGCCTGCATTAGAGTTAACTGTTTCGAGGTGGAAGGAATTTGCGCCGTTCAAGACTTGGCCAGTGTGATAAGAGATATGGCGGTGAACTATTAACAATCACCAGGTTATGTACCAAAGACTTCGGGTAAGCCAAAATATGTCTTGGGACGTTAAACTTGGCAGCCTCAAATAGGTAGGCACGGGGTAACAGTATCTCACCACTTTCATTTCTTACCAACACCAGCAACACACTACAATGAATATACCACGATTGTCATTAGGCTAATACTTAAAACACAAAAAGTTTCTCACTGGGTAAGATAAAGGGAAACCAACCCAGTTACGCGGAGAAGTTAAATCTTCCATAGTAAATTGTCAGAACATAAGACCCAGTTCAGCATATGTTGTGTGATATTAGTGACGTTCGTTATCAACTAAAGCCATGAATTAAATCTACTTATCCCATTCTTTTATTCACAAGAAATTCATACATGTCACCTAGCTAGTAACTGTTTACAAGCCAGAAGTGGAGATTTCTCTTTCCATCTGTTCTCTTCGTCTGGAACAATACTCTTACTGTTCTGATACCAGATCGGTAAAAATTGCCAATTTCTTAACTCTCCGTATGTTAACTCTTAAATCCTTCCCACACAATCTGAAACTGCCCATCTCCTTTATTAAAGCTGGTTGCGTGAAGCCCGTTCAGCTGAATTCCAAATCGGGAATGTTCCGTTGTTCTCGCAGGTAACTTCACTTTATGTCTATTAAAATAAGCACGACGCAAGAGAGGCCGTTTTCGGCCTCCTACCTATCATTCGGGAGGACGAGGGTCAAACCTCGTTCGGCCATCCTGGTTGAGGTTTTCCGTGGTTTTCCTCAACCACTCTAGGCGAATGCTGGGATGGTTCTCTACAAGGCCACGGCCGACCTTCCATCCCCCTTCCCACCCCGTAGACTAGAGTTCGGAGCACGTATCGAGGCGGGTGGGCTTCGCGTTCTGCGCAGAGAGAGAGGGGAGATGTGTTGCGACGCTGCCAATTTGCTTCTGTCACTCAAACCAACACCACAAGCTTCAGCCGTCTGCTCCTGGCACTTGGCAACGGCGCGACTCGCACCACATGGCGGCGCGGACTCAAAAGAAGACTGCCTTTTCAAGTACTGATACACACGGAACACTATTCCTCTCGCTTGTTTGTGCAACACTTGGCGTCATTCTTTACCATCACTCATAATGGACACTATGAGGGCAAAATAATCACTAAACACGGAACACTATAAGTGAAATAAACTATAAACTTGACGAACACTGCACGACGCGCACAGAACGAACACAGGAAAGCCACTGACACGCGATTGGCTGTGAGTCACGTGGTACAGCTCCACAGGCTACTGCGCATCCGCCCGTGACCCGCCTTCGTACTTGCTCCGAACTCTAGTAGGCTGAAAAGAGTCTCGGTGACTCTCCAGCAGCCCGCCATCAGCCTTCAGCTGGGAGGAATGAAATGTAAAACAAAGCCAGGTGACAACTCACGGGGATTTTATAACTTATATCAGGGTTAAAGCGATGCACAAAAGATTTTTGGAAGGCAGTTCCCTGTTCTCAAATGACAGAAACAGTTCGTATTTGTATTAGAAAATCCTTCTAAATACTAGGCTTATTCACACTTACTGCAAGTCTCTGAGCTTCTCACTCACTCAAAGATGACACACACGAAACAAAATCCAATTTCAGTGGATAAATCACAAAGCATGGGTTATAGATTTGTTCTTTATGAATTCCTCATTTTGGTGAAATTCTTAATATAAATTTAAAAATAACTTTACAGACCTTACACTAATCTTTCTATTAATTTAAATAAGTATATTGGTTTCCGATTAATTGTAAATTTATGTATTTTTCGTATGGATGAGTTTTTATGTGACGGGAAAATATTTTAGATGAAGTTTAAACCAATTAAAAGCAGCATAATGTTTCAATTGCTAATTAAAAGACTGTAATTATAAATGTTGTGAAAGACATAGTGTTTTAAGTATGATTTTTATTAATATGGAATTGTTTAAATCTGCCAGTTTTTCATTTAAATGCCAGTAAGCCAGCCTCGGTAGCGTAGGGGTTAGAGCACTAGCTCCCCGCGGCGCAGGTCGCCGGTTCGAATCCGGCCGTGGACATGGATGTTAAGTGTTGTGTGTCTGTGCGAATGTCCTGTCCGTCATGTGGTATCTATACTTAGGAATTATAACGTACTGGAGAAACTAATTCACTGAATGAGATATCATAAACACATTGAGCTGGCTGAATGGCTGAGTTGCCAAAAGCCATTAAAAAAAAATGCCAGTAAACACTCTCTGTTTTCATATAAAACGGTTTCTTCATGATTGTAAGTAATTTTGTATATACTCAAATTGTTTTCATGTGATTTTTCTTTTTTTTTTTGGCTCTTGAAATGTTCTGTCAAAAATTCTGTATTGCCTATTAATACGTTCGACATTGCGGGCAGGTGGATTTGTTGGAACGGTGCTAGCAGGACGATGTTGAATTAATAAAGTGCTTTACGATTGTTTAAATAAAACCTGTATTGACGGTGTTCTTAATCCATTTATGATTGAGAAGTTTTAAAATTTAAGCATCATACTTTGCGAAAAGTTATAAATCACCTGCCAGCCTGACAAAAAAACATGCATATCTTCGGGACTTACTAAATAAATTAGCCGGAATCTTCTAGCTGTAACAAATAAGTACCGAGTTATTTCATACAAATTGGAAAAAGTAAAATTCCCGAAAATAATTGTTATGCCACTTACGGTTCCACAAGCATGAAGCTCCAATTCAGGATCAAATCGCAAATAAGAAAAGTAAACACGTATTCGACTTCCTGACCCGAGGCAGTAAAGAAAAAACAACAGCAGCCATCCCGTACGAGTAGCAGGTGCAAGCTGTGAGGCGTGGGCGTGAATCCTCGTTGGAGCGAGTTGCTGCTAAGCCGGAGCAAGTTCTCGTGTAGCTGGGAGCGGCATTGTGTGTGCGCGAGTTAGTAGACGCCGGAGCGTCCCACAGGCTTAGCCAAACAAAGACCCGGCCTGCTTCTTGGAGAATACCTCCTCCCACCGCACCTGCTGCGGTGCTGAAAGCCAGCCAGTGCTCAGACACGCATACAATTTATCGCACTCCAGATGTGATCCTCACTCTCAACGTTTACTGTTGCACAAAATTTGTATACTAGTCTCCTCTCACCAAAGTCTAAAGTTCTGACGCATTTATTTGCTGTACCACAAAGCGTGGTGGGTGAGCGGTAATGATTTTTTTATTTTTACTTATGGCTTTACGCCTCGTCGGCTAAGGTCATTAGAGGCGGGATGGAACTGGGGACAAGGAACGAGAAGGAATTCAGCCATGGCCTTTTTGAAGGAAGCGTCCCGGCATTCGTCTGGAGTGATTTGGGGAAACCATGGAAAACCCAAATCTCGATGCCCGGACGGTGATTCGAACCGGCGTCCTCCCGAATGCGAGGCCTGAACGTTAACCGTTCACCCATCACGCTCGGTGAGCAGTTATGATCTGGCCTCGCATTCGAAAGGACGCGAGTTCGAATCCCCATCCTGGCATTCACATTTGAGCTTTCCATGGTTTCCATAAATCACTTCAGGTGAATGCCGGGATGCTTCCATCAAAAGGCTATGGCCAAATACCTTCCCGTTCCTCGTCCCGGTTCTTTCCCGCCTCTAATAACTTCGACATCGACAAGGCGTAAAGACATAAGCAAAAATAAAAATAATTTTGTATCAAAAAGCCATCAATAAAAGGTTTGCCTGAAGTGATATCGGGTTCATAAAGGAAAGTGCTGTAGGAAAAATACCTTTTATATATTGTTTAATAATCAGGATTATGAAAACGTGCTAATAATTTTCCGTACCATCCTGATAGATACACATATCATTTCAGAATAAAGGATAAACAGTTTGAACGGTGTGCAGAACTTACAAATACTGTTCAGTCTTAATTGTTACGACTGTAAAATTTACATAGCACAATGCAACGAAAAAAATTAAAGTGAATTTTTGTGCATTAACTTGATGAAGTGTAACTGGTAACTAAATTACATTTGACCGAGTTTTTGTTACTGAAGTTACGTCACCATTGCCTTCTTATCTGAGTGTTTTTAATGTTAATACTGAATCCAGGTGAGTAGACAGTCCTTTCCTCTGGTCATAATGTGTGTAAAATGTGTAAATCACTAATTTTAGCCTCTTATTCACTTACAGTAGAACTCCAATTATCCGAACTCCGACTATCCAAATCACTGAATATCCGAATCGCTTTTTTAATTAAGACGGAAACGCAATTCGATTCAAAAAGTAAGATTCTGCTTACACACCTAATGCAACTTCTCACTGTCAAGCGGATGCGCGACTTCGCTGCCCGAAAACGGATGAATACAGCCAAACAGTTTACTTTGACCGAGATGTTCAGCAAGAAATGACTTCTTTTTTACAGTATGGTTCGTACCTACTGACCTACTGCACTTGTAAATACGCTTCACATGAAAAAGCGTTGCCTTTTAATTTAAATTATTAAAAGCTTTTTCTCTTTAAAAACTTTTTTTTCCTCCCATTTTCAATTAATTAAATAAAATATAAAATTTTTCGGAAAAATCCAACTATCTGAATTTTTTACTATCCGAATGGGGTCTGATCCCAATTGGTTTGGATAATTGGAGTTCACCTGTAGTTGTCAAACAGTGAGCCTATCGTCACTGTGGCGGGTACTGGTGGAGAGGCAGGTATCTCCATAATTCACCCTCCAGGTTGACACGACGTTACGTCAAGGGCTGTTTACCCTGAGGACACGCGTTACTGTAACGATCTGTTGATGCGTAATAATTCGACGCCATGACACCGTTATCGGAGTAACTTACGGCCATTCACTGTTATTACTGAACGGTACCCATGAATACCGCAAACGCTGTTCAGACGGCATGTTGCGTGCTCCAAGCGACGGCAATAAACCATTGACTAGTAGTACCTCGTCAGTCACTCCGGTGGCCAATGCCCGACGAATTCCAACTCCTCAGTCACTCGCTGGCAAGTGACATTGAATCTGACATCTACAGGCTCATTGAGAAACACCGTCTAATTTCATTGATGACTGGAATGTGTATTTCTGTTATATCCTTGAACCATTAATTTAGTGAAATAAAGGTCTCAGTGCTGCAAATTTACTGCCAGTTATATCGTCTTCTGTTTTATAGGAATGAGAGTGGAAAATCTGCAATGAAATAATAACAATAATTCCCATAATACTCTCAATACTTAGTTGTGTTTGCCACAGGCTGAAATCGATAACGAATAGCTTGTGTCAGTCGATATTGAGGACTTGAGGAATATCAGAAATAAGGAAAATTCAAGCATTCGAAATGTGGTGCTATAGAAGGATGCACAAAATTCAGATGACGGATAAAGTACGAAACGAACGAATTTTGGAAGTGATGGGCCAGGAAAGAAGTTTGTGGAGAATCTTACGGAAAGAAGAGATATGATAGGAGCTCATATTTTGAGACGTGCAAGATTGGTTAACTTGTTACTGGAGGGAACAGTGGAAGGTAAGAACTGCAGAGGAAGACGAGATTGGAATATATCGAGCAATTAATTGAGGACATGCGTTGTAAGAGGCATGTTGAGATGAAAAGGTTAACGCATGATAGGAAGGGATGGAGGAGTGCATCAAACCATTCGAGAGACTCATGACAGCAAAAAAAAAAAAAAATGTCATGGTTATGTACTGACAGCGCCAGTTTTGAAAATGCGTGTGTGAGAGAGATGTTTTGCTATTCTGTTTTCAATCTTATGTATGGTCTGTTAGTGCATGTGTTTAGTAGGTTTATTTATTTATTGTGCCTTTTTAGTTTTCTTTGTCCATGATTAATGTATGTTTACTGGTTTGAATTGCATTTGGTTTGTTAGATTTATAAGGTTATTCAGTAACTACTTACCTTTTTTTTTATAAATTTCTGAATATGATAGTTTTCTTGTGGAGTGACAGTATTGTGTCTACGGTTGTTTATTGTGAGAATTTGCATTTCTGTGTTAATATCTGTCGGTGAGTGATCGTTTCCTATCAGATGTTCGGTGAATGTGGAGTGGTTGCTGCACTTTGGATTTGACCTGTCTTCTTGTCTATCCTATGTAGGCTGCCACACAATATTGACATGTCAGTTGATAAATACATGAGTTTTAATAGTTGTCTCCGTCTAAGTGATTTTTTATTTGTTTTTGTACCGACTTGTCTATTCGTAGAGCGACGTTTACACCTTTTAAAAAAAAAAAAAAAAAAAAAAAAAAAAAAAAAAAAAAAAAAATTCTGTGCGATTCTCTCTGTGTATTTGTTGGTATATGTCATTGAGTACCATTTGTTTTCATTTTTAGTGTCTTTTGTGGTTGTTTAGTTGTTTTGTCTGTGTTGTAGATCTTATCTGGTGGGTTTTGTGTTGCTGAAGATTGGTTGTCGTTTGTTCTTTTTCCATTTTGTTTACGATTTTTCTGTTTATTGTGTCGACTATTTACATCCATTTTTTGTTGCTATTTCCACCATATAACAAGTTTGTAATCTAAACATAAATTCAACTTGGATTCATCACTGATGGTATCTCGATGAGAGGCGAAACACGTACGGCATAAAGCCACATAAAAACAGATGCACTGGCATTATTTATTGACATTTAATTTACTGGGCAACTGCGGAGAAATGGCCTACAACAACATTGTATTTACAAAATATTATTGTAACATTTTTAATCTATAAGGACAACAAAATACAAGTCACGACGGGGTGAAGAATTATGTGTCGTCGTTCTACGAGTGCGCGATGTCCCAGTTGGCATTGCGTTTCATTGAACGCACATACTGAATAAGCAATACAACTCTGTTCCGCTTGTGCTGCCACAAATGCTAATTTAGACTGTGTAACGCATTTGTATGCATTCGCACGCGTGCAGAGTGAGCGAGGTTCAACGATGCAAAACATTAATGTGCCAGCGAACAGCATGTGCTGAGGTGTAACACCGAGATTAAATGACATATGATCGCGATTCACGAGCATTCTGGATGCACGGGTTTCGCTGTATCGAATTTAACACGTTATTAAAGATGGAAATGATCGGTCAATAGCTATGTGGTATTATTATTGAATACCTAAATAAAAGAGTAAAAGAAGGTAGTTCTTGATTGCTTTCTGCTTTGAACACTAAAGTCAGTTTTCATGAAAGCGACCAACGCATTTAAGTACAAAAACGTTTTAGCCAATTTTCTATTTCTGAATTCGGAAGCTTAAATAATAATTATTTTTGTGTGCACAAACAGGTCTTGACAGAAATTTTTTACTTTATGTTTCTGTAGCTACTTCACTTGTCACCGAGCATTATTCATCATATTATGGAAAGACACCAATGAACGGAAACTATTCCTAATGTAAACAATAACCATTGTTTTTGCTTATGCTATTCAAGCGACTACCTGAAGGATGCCAAGTAACATACAGATGGCGTAAATGTATTAATTCCGTTCAGTATCCTCGTTTTAGAATGTGGAATGACGTTATTTAACCAGCATTTTTACATATATCGTTTTTCTTAATTTGTATAACCTTATATCTTAAATCTATCTTACACGGTATCTACAATTTTACAAGGAATTTTTTCTATTAACAATCTTATCGTTATAGTTTAAAGTCTGGAATAAAACATGATTAGTTTTCTGCTGCAAAATGCC
Source organism: Vandiemenella viatica (assembly GCA_031002005.1). NCBI lineage: Eukaryota > Metazoa > Arthropoda > Insecta > Orthoptera > Morabidae > Vandiemenella > Vandiemenella viatica. The sequence goes on along the minus strand of JARYHS010012519.1, from coordinate 152,837,780 downwards.
CTTTTTCCCAGCATGATTTTTACATTATCTTGAAGGTAACTAAAATGACTTATACCTTCATATACTATGCCCGCACTAATGATTCTAATTTAAAACGTACATGGGTACATATTTGTATTGCTTCCGTTGCAGTGATTTTACCTATCATTTCTTTCGAACAAAGAAAAATGGAAGCCTTAAAACAGATTAATGAGAACATGAATGCGTTATCGAATGGAAATTAGCTAATTAAATTCTCCACATCGGATTTTTATACGGACTAAATTTTTGCTGTACTTCGTCAGTAAAGTGAATAATTGTTATATATGTATAAAGTATTACGTTTTTGGAATCATAAAATTTTAAACATTCAGATTGAAGAACAGACTGATCGAAAATTTTGTTTACATCTCATGAACTGAAATGCGTTATGTTTATCCAAATTTCTTTTACCTTCCTGTTTAAGCAATATTTACTACAATCATAAATATTAAAAAAATTAAAATAATACTTCTCTTGTGATGAAATTTTTTGCACCATGATTATTTCTATTAACTTTTTAATACATTCTTAGGAAATCGTCATTTTAATACCAGCTGTAATTCATACGCCTTTTTTATAGTGTAGGAGCAATATGTTAAATTAACTTCAAACATTTTATTTTAATACTAATTTTACGTTTATAGTTTGTTCCTGGGGTATTACAGATTTTATGAGCGTTTCGTGGACATTTTAATAACTAATTGTATATGATTCACTTTCTATGAAGATTTATCTTCCGGATTTCGATTGCCCCTAAAGCTAAATAAAAAATCAACAAATTATTCAACTAATTATTTTGATGCATATGTGGGATGAACATCGTGACCTATAAAATTATTATTAATACTAGTTAGGTATGATTCAAGATGTAATTAATCAGATTCAATATTTAATTTAACATTTCTTTCTAGAAGTTTTTGCCGCGAGGTTGAAATGGAATGCAGTCAGAAATTTGTTCCATATTTGACTTGCGGTTAGGTTGAAATGAGGGATGAATTACGGCTTCTGCTGGGTTTTTATCTAACCACAACGGAATTTAATTTGATTAAAAATATATCAGAGTAATATATGAACGACATATCTATTCATTAAAGTGTATCATTAGCACGTGACCAAAAAGTTGATGAAATATTTACCGCACATTGCCTGTTAAAAATGTATAGAAAATCATAATGACGCCTGAAGAACCTCTAGAATTCTCTGGAGGGAGGAGTAGAGTTCCAATCAGCAATCTTCTTGTAGAGATGATAAACTGATACATTGACCGAGAAAACGATCCCACAAACACTGTTAGTTGACATATTCAAGTGTGATTTAGACTTACTGGTTCACATACAACATTTCTCAGATTCATTTTGCTCCTTACTCCCTTAACAAGTTTCTATAGCCGGTATCTAGATGAAAAGGAATCTAAAATCCAATTTAAATCTCGAGAATATCTATAATATATAATAAAATCGTAACAAATCTGTGTCTATATACGAAATATGTTTTAAAAGATTTAATAGCTTATGTCACTGGGTGTAATGTAAGGTAATTTTTTCCAGATTATAAATATATTTCCGGATGATACAGGGATAAAACAGAAAGTTATATTTTTTATATCTATCTGTGCGTGTATCTCGTAACAATAATGAAAGTATTTCAACGAAACTTTGCCTAGTGATATATAGTCAGTCAGCATATAGGATACGTTTCATATAGATTGTAACATATTTCTGGATGATAAAAGGACCTAAACAGTAAAGTATGGAACGTTTTTCTATGTGTGCGCGTTTCACTCAAAAACTATGAACAACCTTCCATCAAAACTACTCATAGCTATAGTTTATGTCATCAGTTACCATGTTAAATACTTTTGCCCGATTAGTACCATATTTTCTCCACGATAGTCAGTCCAAAATAGAAACTTTTGCATATTTTGTATATGTGTGTACGTATCAAACAAAACTAACCATTTCAATAGAATTATTCATAGTTATAGCTTAAGCTATGAATGAGATAGCTTACGACATGTTTCAATGTGACCATCATCAGGCTAAGAAATATAAAAGCGTCCACTAATTCAATTGTTCCGTAATAGAATTTATTAATTTATTATTTACTATTGTTTTGCGACAGTCGTTTCGCAGCTGAAATGGTTACCTCAATTAAATAGAAAGATGTCCAACATTGGGAGTTAGTCACCGAGTTAGGAGGAGGACGAAATCGCCCTCTTGCCTAACATTCGGGAGGATGGGTGTTAAATCCCGTCCAGCCATCCTGACTGTGGTCTTCCTACAGGCGAATGCCGGGATGATTCCTTTGAAAGGCCTCTGTTGACTTCCTTCTCCGTAGGTTAGTTCGGCTGAAATGAGTCCTCGAGAGCCTCCAGCAGCACGCCTCAAAGCCTTCAACTGAAGGCTAATAAAAGTTGGGCCTGTAGCGACACGAGCAAGTATTCGTTGTTGAGAATGACATTACCATAGGAACAAACAGAAGCAATTGATACAAGCGGTAAATGTATTGAGCGCGTACCTGTTCGAAACTATCTGTCTTATGCATGCCGAAGAAAGTAATTCAAATAAAATTTTTAAGAAGTTGTTAGCAAGAGTCACACACATTCTTGTGGTGTTCTTCTTTTTTCATTTTTGGAGCGTATGGTAATAGCAACTGACGAGATTTTCTCTTCCTTGCAGTTTTGCATTCTCGTTCCGTAAACGAAATAAACGTTGTTGTCCTTACATAATTTTATGTCATTCACTGGCACATCTGAATACTTGTCGACTATTTTGCAACTGTCTGTTTAGCATTATTCTTTTCATCAGTCATACTATCACAGCTATTAGCTTATTTCTTAAAACAAATAATAGTAGGGTTTTTTTTTTTTTTTTTTTTTTTTTTTTTTTTTTTTTTTTTTTTTTTTTTTTTTTTTTTTTTAAATAGCTCGTGATGTAACTGCTATGCGGACACCATCCCTGATTGTCGCTGACACTCTGCAATTGTTGTTGCGCACAAGAGCATTCAACTCTTCAGTTGCTAAGCAGCTTGTACACGCAGTGTAAGATTGCTAGTCCTTGTGTGTGGTCGTGGTGGGCAATTGACATGTTCAAGCTTTCCCTGCCGACTGTGAAATACGGTTCGTCGTGTTAACATGGTATGTTTGAAATTCTTTTTCACTGGCAATGTAGGTGCCTCCATTCCATGGACTGCTGCTGCGATTCAGGTGCCACGAGACACATCAAGTCAAGGCCCTTCTCACGTGTGAAAATGGTCAATACGCTGGAAGCACTTTAGATTTTGTGTTCCTCGGTGAGCAACTTGGGCTTCCATCATGAGCGGAAGTTTTGAAAGTGAAATCGATTTGTCATAATGTTGTAAAGAACACTCCTTGAAATTTGTTGAAAATGCAGAAATTGTAAATCTCCTATCCTCTTCGACTGCATTCACCAAATAATCATTGACGATAGACAGCCGAACATTACGCTCTTCACCATGCACAGAGTCGCGAACCTCGTTGAACTTCCTTACCCATTTCCTGACCATTCCATCACTCATAACACTTTGAATTAACATCTCACAAAATTGAATACGAATTTCAGCCGGTTAGACGTTTCTCTCATTCAAGAAACGATTAACAGACGGTATTTCAGGTCGGCGGGGCCGGTCAATTACCTTGAACCTGTAAATCGATCAGCACGAGCCCCAGACACGGACTAGCAATCTTACACGGCATGTACAAGTGCTTAGAAACAGAACTGAATGCATATGCGAGTAACGACAGTCGCAGCATTGCATCGGCAATAATCGATAACGAAACTTACTTTAAAAATACGCCTCGTACCTATTTCCCCTGTGCACAAAGTGAAGCCCTTCTTCAAAGATTGCCATAGAATTAACTGAGCATTTTGCTGTTTACTTGAGATACTCTTAACGTGTCGCCGTTAGAAATAAAGAAGGACGTACAGAATAGGGCGTACATTACGCTGAAATGACATGTAATTTGGTTCTGGAGCGTCCATAAACTACGTAACTCCATTTTAAACTCCTGTAAACCCCCCTTCGCCCCCACGTAGCCTAACGTGGCTTTTGTAACTATTCCCCCCCCCCCATCCCCCGCATTACAAGTAACTTATTTCCCTATTGATTCCAGAGGACATTTTGTACTGTTTTCTCTTGCTAGTCTATCGTGAATTATGTACGAAGATAATTAAATGACGGAAATAAATATCCACATGTGTTCTGTAACTTAACTGTGACAAACAATATGAATAAAAAACTACGTGGCTTGGCTTGGAAACCCTCTTCCCCTCCCCCCTCCCCACTTACGTAGCCCAGCGTATTTTTCTACCAAACTCGTCCCCAACTCCCCTAGACCTAGCCACGTAGTTTATTGACGCTTCTTTATGCGAGAGAGTTGCGTAAAACAATCGAGGAATATCGAACAAATGCAAAGAGAATTTATTTATAGAAACGAAACAACAAGAAAACGACAAAATTCAACCAAAAGTAGAGAAACAAAGAGCTAACAAAACTAAAAAAAAAAAAAAAAAAACGGAAGGCGAATAAGACATTTTTCAATCATTTGTGAATGATATTGCGATAATGTTTACGGAGAATGGTTTCGTTTTGGTCTTCTGAGGGATACATCACAGTACCGAATAGCATTTAGAAACACGACCTGAACAGTAATCAATACGAACGCCGTTAAAACTGAATTAGGCGTCTCGTTGAGATGCATTTACTTAAGATACCCACCCTCCCTCTTTCTGATGGAAACTGAGCGTAAAGTTCTGTCCGTTTCCCCAAACACCTGCTAACTCTGTCGCCGCCTAAGCGAGAGCTCGGGTCTGCTGCCGTCGGCGTCTTGCGTCTCCCCTTGAGAAATCCCCGCGGGGCAACACCGAAACGTCGCGCCGTCGCTAATTGAGCCCCGGCGCACATTGTGCGGCGAGAGGCCGAGACAAAAGGGGGAGAAATTCGAGACGACAACAAAAGTAGTGAAACTCTAGCCGAGAGGCGCGCGTACAGGGGGCAGCTAGCGGCACCGCACACAGCGAACCTGGCCCCACAATGTAACTTCTCAACGCATACGGGGAAACAGGAACACGAATATTTCAACACGCTCTGGTTTGAAAGAATCTACACTAATATTAGAAATGCGAAAGGAGCTCTGCCTGTTTGTTACGTTTTCACGACTAGACAGCTAAATCGACCTTGGTGAAATTTGACAAGGAAATACATTGCCAGTAGGAGGGACATTGGTTTCTGTTCTCGGGATAAATAACGTATTTTGTTATAAAATTTTGAGAAATAACCTGAATGATGACATTCGGATTGCGCGTGTAAGTCATTTTAATATTATATTGGTGACTCAGGCTTCGTTTCTCTCACACTTGGTTTATGTATAATCTGTACATGTACGGAAACAACTTATTGTATAGTACAGATGTGGATTTGCGCTGCAACAGACTATTATTTTATGTTTATATGCAGCATCTCCAGCGGAAAAATAATTATCTCTTAGGATAAAACTGAATGTTCACTGGCCGATATCTACATTTACAATATTATATGCGGAAGTAACTCTTTCTGTCCCGTAATATTTATGCGTCGGTGTAAAATGTGGACTATGTTCATTCACGAGCCATGTATTGGACTCGATTATGGTGTTTGGTGTAGGACGATCTGGTGGTTATTTTCATTGATTAAATTTTTTTTTAGTTTTTCTACGAAATTGAATCATAATTGAATCCAAAGGGATTTAATTAATGTTTTGGCAGATCTCAGTAGAACCTTTCGTTTACGTTTCACAGCATCGTTCACCTCCTATAACTGACATTTCAGCAAAAAACTCGAGTTTGCGTTTCTGCCATCCTGATCTCATCTATTTTTGGTAAATGATCTTCAGAGTTCGCGTTACACCCAACGAATCATAGACTTCTTTTATGACTATCTGAAGAAAGATACCGGACAAATAAACATAGCAGAACTTGAGGAGTAGCTGCAGAAAATTCTGCAGTAGGGAATTATTTTAATGTACTGCTGCTGCAGTCCATGTATTCTCAAAAATAATGAGACTGGGCGCTACTGGGGTAAATATTTTCTACTCAACCGTGGCATCATTATAAAGAACACATCGTCATGATGGGCGAATAACTAAAGTCAATATCCTGGTCGTGTTCTGTCTGGCGTTCTGTTTTCTTTTAATACAACGTCTTATTTGATGAGGAATTTCACTTGCTAAGAAAACACTGCTTCGCTGCCGGAAGAGGAAATATATCTTGTCACCAGTACTAAACATTACAGACCTTATCACTGCGTTAAACATTTATTGTGCAGGAGGCCGTAGAGAGATGCATTTAACCTGAGAATTTAAACTAGATATGTATATGTTTATTAGACACCACAACTGTGCAACCTGAAACGTTTCCGTATGTCTCCTTACGTACACAATGTCTGAAATTAGAACGTTGGCTGTTGTCGCACTGACGTCCTACACAGAGCACAAATTTCATTTGACCATTCGAATGTCATTTGACAGTGTAAATATTGTTCCGAAGCTGATAATGTCCAACTGTTCAATGAAATGGAAACATTCACATAAATGTTCTCTAAACGGTTTATTGAGCACAGGGGTGTATTAAAAACCTTTATTTTGGTTTTGGAAATTCACAACTGTTCAACGGAACAAGCGAAATTAACTAGTTCAGAATTTGTGGCAACATGAAATTTTACTTTGCTGGTGGTATTTATTTGCAATTGATACAAGAGACAAGAAAAATGCTAATTGTTTAGGTATTTTCAAGTGTAAAAACGCTATATCATTAAATGTAAGTAATAAATTGTGGAGGAAAATCTTAAAAAGAAAACAAACTTGTTAAATGAAATGCCTTAAAGAAAACTGGTGTATTTATCATTCAGATCAGTAGTCACAATATAATGGTCACTTTTAAAACTATGCCACCTTGCATAAAACTATTATCATGATTTCTAATGCCACTGCAGCTATTCCGTAGCGTTTACATTAGGAACTTTTCCCTATCTTTTACGTCTAATGAGAGTATGAATGATAAGCTTACAGGTATTCATTTTCCATATTTCACGTGTATTGAAAGTATTAATGGTATGCTTACATGTATTATTTCACTATATTTCATGCATAATGAGAGGATAAAGCATAAGCTTACATGTACAGTATTATTTTTCCATCTTTCACTTCCAATGAGAATATAAGTGATAAGCTTGAATTTTAGAAATCTATGTGACATCAGCTGTACGGTCTTATGCATATCATTGTAAACCGTTTTTTCCCCACAACTATAAAAAATGATAAAATTATTTCGTAACATTTAACTGTATATGCTTCAACTACTGCAACCAATAACTGCACAAACGACTTCATTTATACCACTGCTATTTTAAGTAAAATTTCACCTAAGAGACATTTCAGTATAATAGAGTCATAAAGTTTGCAATAGTTACTTCAAATGCCAGCAGAAATTATATGTGATTCCGATGGAATATTACTTATAGCCTTGAAACCAGATGTTTGAAAATCAAAACCTAATTAGACCCTAAGATAAGTCCCGAAATGGATGAACTATACGTTTAATTATAATCCGTTATAATCGAAAGCAATGTACACTACTGTATGCTCCAGATATGAATGTGCTTGGGGAGTACTACATCAACTTACTCGTCCCAGCTCAAGGTGAACCCTCACTGGTATGAGGATTGCTCACTGGATTGTGTGGATAATCACAACGATCACGCTGTCTGGAATCTAATTAAATTTTGTAGCCTTTAAGACCGAGTGATCCACTTATCCGAATTCTTATCCACTTTAATAAAATACGTTGTATGGATACTGCGCCCACCTCAATAGATCGGCAGCCTGTGGCGAGTATTATTTTTATTTTATTTGGCTTTAGCCATAGGCTAAATTAGCCAGTTACATAGAAGTAATAATGACAATACTTAAATATATGCATTTTATACATGAATTTTAGTTCTTGACACATATTTCTATAGAAATTTAGAGGACGTTTTATTGGGATAGGCGAGAACCTCAAAAGGGATTGTATATCTGTTATCTGTAGACCTTCTTCTAAATATTCATGTCTTTCGGATTGGTAGTTAGTGCATCTCAACATGAAATGGTATATGTCCTCCATCTCTGCACAGGACGCACACATTGTGGAGTCGATTTGTTTCACAATGATTTTTTTATCATTTAACAAAGAGTGACCGGCTCTCAGTCTGATCATGCAGATAATCATTAAATGGGACGAAGGTGTGTTACTTATCTTTGGCATTAAGCTGTATCCTTGCCGTTAGATCGGCAATTTCATTGCTCTCTATGCCGACATGACTACTGCAATTTGACTTGGGATGCGCTGTTTCTTAATTCTTTTGCGACTTCGTTCGTTAGGTAATTCTTGCACTTCCCCTTTGGTATCCCTAAAACTGCTTGGAGAGCAGCTTTGGAGTCCGTACATATGACTGTTTTAGTTTGACAAGATTGTTGTATGTATTCTAGTGCCATTAATATTGCATAAGACTCCGTGGAGAATATTGAAAAATGCGCAGGTACCCTAAATGCCTGATATACTCGTACTTTGTACTCCGGGTCTACATGTGCCACTGAGCTGTACTGACCTCTTCCTACCCAAGTGATGATGGTGAAAACAGCAACATCACCACTCCAACTCAGAAGAAAGAAGATAGGACTCCAAATCTGGACCAAAGTGTGATCCATTAGGCAACATCCCCTGATAAGGAAAGCGCAGACCCTGGCCCAAGAGATCAGCCCCCCCCAAAAAAAAAAACGGAATCAACATAATACACCCGCCTTAGTAGAATACATGCGAATGACTGAAGTGTGGAACATACACAAACGATAGATAAATAATATGTACCAAGAAGATGAAGTGTGGCATAGATGCAAATAAATATGTACTACCCTCAGGAATGAACTCATAGGAAAGAAAAATCACTGTCCAGAAGAACTCAAACAAAATACGTTAGTAACCCTAAATGAAACTTGGAAAGGCTGGAGAAAAGTGCACACCTGCGGCGAGTGTCGATAATGCCGCAAGTGTTAGTAACACTGCCACCACAACGCTGCTTGACTAATCAGCAATATTCAAATGAATAAGTGTATTAACTTTATTTGGGTATATACTGTTAAAAGAAAGTGTAAATTTCAAATAAATAATTGAATTTTATTTGAACTTACATCGTTAAAAGAAAGTATGATTGCGATGCCAGTTAAAAGATAATTGGCTGTTGTGGAAGTAACTGCATACAAATACGATGAGCAGGGATAAATAAATTTTAATGCGAAGCAGTGATTAAAAAAGTTTCAATGGTACGTTTGTGTAATGTTACAGGTTGCTTTTTTGTTCTTCTGATCCCCTTACTTATGAAAGAAAATCTTCCCACATCCTTGTTCCTAAATACGAGTGTTAACTTGTTGTCATGGTCATCTTTTCACTTCCATGCATTAGTTTTAATTCTTATATCATTATCTTTCCACGCCTCATCACCAATATATGCCTTGTACATTACCATGACTTTCTTCACCCTCCTCCTGTATTCTAATGAATCCCATTCCAGCTCTTTTATCATATCATTAACTGATTATGTTTTGCGGTAATTTCCAGAGACAAATTTAGAAGCCCTTCTTTGCACCCTCTGCAATTCCTGTACTTGATTCCCAAAATGTGGATCCCGTACTACATCACCATAATCAGGCAATGGTCTTACCAAGGCTACGTAACCCAATTCCCTTTCTTCCCTCGTACATCCCCTTACTACTCTCTCCAACAAGTGAAGGATTTTGAAACCTTTTCCTACTACCTATCCAGTGTGGCCTGCTCAGTTGAGCTTGTTAGCAAATGTTATACCTACCTCAACTGGCATTTTGTATCAGAGTCAATGAAATACCAGTTAGCTGTAAGTTGGTTTAGTTGAATTCTTCTGCATGCATTAATATAGTCTTCTTCCGTGACTAGCAGAATGAGCAGAGTGCTTTCACACGATATTTCTGCGATCGGAATCTCTGTCACCATCTTCTCAACGCCAGAAGAAACTTAGATCTTATGTATTTCTGCGTGGTCTTTATTTATTTATTTTTTAAAAAAGAAGTAGTAAACAAATTCTATTCATTCCACATTGGAGATATGTAATTTTTTCGTTATTGGCTGGTGACCCAGTGGTATAAACCAACACGCTCTATTGGCTAAGGCCGTGACCGCACTATGGTGGTGTACGCCGCTTGTTATTAGGTCTGCTGGTTCGAGCACTAGTGGTAGTAGTAACATTTACCATTTTGGAATTACTCAGCACGATGGCTGAGATAACGATATTTGATTCATAATTACCAAATTTTGTACCAATATGTTGTATTAAATTCCTAGATACTCCGTATTGAGGTTGAAGTGTGGGCACACAATTTTTTTGATAGTGATTCGACGATAGGTTGAAGCAGTTAAATTCGGTGGCCGAAGGTGTCTTTCGGAAGGGAAAGTCTGTGTGAACAGCAAGTCTGTTCACTCTCTCCCTTCTTTCATCTCTCACCTACACAGAAACAACACACTCCAAGTAACACATACTCGTCACAGTCATCCCGAACACCGTAATATCTAAACATCTTTGTATATCGGGGAATGGAAGGGAGAACCAACCCTATTAAATTTTTCGAGTAGTTACCATTGACTGGTAAATCTCTGCGTAACAGCCAGGCGAGCCTGATCACTGGTAATTCATTCACTGAAAAGAATGTGTTCAAATATGTTGCTATAAACTTGAATAATATTTTTGAAATTAAATTACGGTTTATAAAGAATTAGTTGTTTGATCCATAATATTTTTCTCAATTTTCTGGATTATTAGACGAATGATATTTAATTAAATACTGCCCACAATGTGTTAAAATTTTAAATTATCAAATTTAATCCCCCGGAAGTGCTACAAAGGCAACGGAATACATTAATTACAACAAATTTAATTACCAGTAATGGATTCGTCCCCAAAAATCACATGAAAGCACCAGTCAGATATGGCATTCGTAAAATGTTGAGAAGAACTCAGAAATTTTAAGATGAAGTGTCTAATTCGATTTCTGACACCAGTGAAAACTGGCGGCGTTATTAACATCGAAGGCAAGGTTTCCTTGAATTTTAGGTTCCGGAGATGCTAACAAATTCGTCTGTAGAATCATTGCTGATATTTGGTTACACACGTTTTTATTAAGATTAATTCTGGCATTCTTTTTTAATTTTTTGTTTCAATGAAAATATTTTGTGTTGTAATATTATATAATAATTGTAAAGTAAATGTATGTATCATATTTAGGACCAAATAATTACGGTTAAATCAAGAAATGTTATAAAAAATTAAATTACAGATAAAAAAAGAAAATAATTACATGAATGATAACTAATAGAAACTCAAAAAGTAATGCTAAAACGGAACTTACAGCTAAAAACAGAAGGTTAAAAAAAACATAAAACAGGGGCAGGGCCTTAACAAATATAAATGTAGTTCATGCTAAGAATCCCATTTTTGACTCCATATAAATGTAAGTTCTCGCTTGAAAACAGCGACGCTATGATTGTTAAAAATCAAGCTGACAGAGGATGCTATTACGAAGTCTATATGCGTTCTAACGCACCGCTCGCCTCTTAATCTGTAAACCGTTATCATTGACCAAATAGCTGTCTCACCTTCATACCAGAAGGAAAACGGAAATACATGTGGCAAAGAATCTCAGAGCAATCTACAATACCAGTAATAACTTAATGCAGAAAGAGGACTCTACAGACATTCTATCTCAACTCCAAATGATGGAGACAAAGGTGGGTTGCAAAAACGACCAGCGGAACATACATGCAATAGTTCATAATCCTTATGAACTTATTTTCAAGATTCTGAATCTGATGAATCAGTGCGAGTTTTTGAGGTGATCATATAAGGCAAGGTCGGTCATGGGCACAGTACAAAAGCCTAAGTGACCGAGTGTTGTTGATAAATTTCAGACGCTTAAACGAGATGCACGATTATACCCTGGATGTATTAAAAAGTAGCTAGGGAAGAGAATATTTCACGCTGTGAGCTGGGTTCGCATAATTTGCAGTGCTCGTAAATCTGACCCCTGCGACGTGGGTCCAACCGCGTTCCAATTAAGAGCTCTCTGGAGACACATAAGGTGCTTCCCCGCTGCACGCAACACACGGCGTCTGTGATCGATCGCTTGACTGACGCACGTCCAGGGATACATCCAGCATTACCCATCGATCATGGTTTACCCAGTTCCCAGTATCTATGGTCGTCACAGAACAACCTTTTAATTTTACAGAGGACCGAGATCTCGAAATAAAACATAAGTAGAATTAATAACATTAAAAATTAAACATGGGGGAGGCTATTATTATGATTTATTAGCCTTAGTATCAATTAAACTACACACTCAAGCCTCTATCACTAGAATTATTACTTTAAAATCTTACACTGTCAGAAATAAGTAGTTCATCAAGTAAAACTTCTGTTGAAAAATACTTAATCAGTTCTCTTTAGTTAATTAATTGATTCACCTAATGATTTTTTTTTCGCTGCTTAACGTTTCTTAACAGCGAGGTTTTTAGAGACGGGAAAGGATGGGGGGCAAGGAATGGGAAGGAATTCGGCCATGGTCTTTTGAAGGAAGCATCCCGGCATTTGCCTGGAGTGACTTGGGAAACACCTAAGGATTGGTACCTAGACTTCGTTTAATTTAGTAAATACGGTTGCCTCGACTGGAAGGCTGCAGTAATCTCAATTTGCTCAATATAAAAGGTTTCAAATAACAAGTATGACATAGGAAATAGTCATATACTACGAGCACATGCATTCGGAATGCAAAATCACACTTTTATTACCACAGTTCCAACAGCAAATTTTAGCCGACCACCAACCCAAAAGTAATAAAATATACTATTGAAATACAGTTATGTCCCAAAAATTTCAAGGCCTATCCTGTGAGAAGCACAAGTTAAGTCGGTGCAGTAGTTTATATTATGGTTCACTACAACAATCGCGATATGACTAAACACATTGCAAAGTGTGCTTCCGGCAGTTGGTTAGACAGTCTGATAGTGTCGGACCATCATTACTGCGCGAATACGGCTGCTATTACCTTTTATCGACGTGGAAACCCGAGATTCGTATCCAAGATTGACCCGTCATGGTTTCACGGTATTATATGTAATCAATCAACTTCACGCATCAGAATATTTTCAGCGACAGCTGTCTCGCATAGCCGTGAGCGAATTGATCGATCGAATTGTTACCCCAAATGTCATCGATATATATATATATCGTTACATGTTAACAAATCACTTATTACTGAATGTAATAAATGATCGCTAGCCTACTGTATTGTTACAAGGGACATCCTCAATAATTCATTCCTGCCCATCAAAATTATATGGACGTTACTACTGTCAATTTTTTTTTTTTAATGGTTACCAACCCGCGTGTTGCATGTGGCCCGCCTTGAACATTTTTCCAGCCCGCGAGATACATCACGCTTTTTCAAAATATATTTATTTCATAACGGCCAACGTAGTGAAAACCAAGTATTAAAAAAATGCATTATTTGTGCATCCATATATTCAAAAAATAACTGTCGATATATGACAAAAAATTAACTGTTTTTAAATTAATATTCTTGTGTATATATGACGGATATTGTTAGCATCATTATTATTGTATAATCTATATTTACATGTAGGATTAATGGTAATCATAATAATAATAACTCATTATGTTTCAATTTTTTACTCCAAAAAAGTCTTTATTGGGTCTATATCTAATATGGGAATATATAATTTTATATGCGGCGCGCAGAGTTATGATGCATTTCCAAAGTGGCCCACACGATCATTTGGGTTGGCCACTCCTGATCTACCACCCGTCTACAGGCTCGCGGTAGCATTTAAATTTGCAAACCAACAGCAGCAGTCTTAAATATACTAGCTCTGTCTAGTTCTTTTTTTTTTACTGTAATTTAAAAACATCTCAAAAGGATTGATTGATGTTTCTTACTTTATTATTATAGTTAAACTGTGTTATTTATATCTTTATTTTATTTAAAAATCAATTGTAACTATAGGCAAGTATTACGTGGCCCGCAGGCTAACAAAGAATCTAAATTGGTGCCCATCTCCAAAATTGGTTGAGCAGCCTTGATATACTACCTTCTTGCTAGGCTTGGCGCAGTTTTGCCGATGGGAGGCGGATGTGTTGCCATCTTTTTGTGAAAGGCATAACTTGAGTCGTATGTGTTTTTTCTATTTCTGAAAGTTGTAGTTTATGAGACCGGGATGGGGGACCGTCCCCAAACTGATTGCGGAAAGTCACCTAATAACCACATTCAGGATCCGGGCTCAGTGTGGGGACACAGGGGCACACAGGAAGGTAGTGATAATATAGGAAGTAAATATTATAAGTGTTAAAATTCATTGTCTCTCTTATTGTAAGATTGACAATAATACATTTAAGCGATTCTGGCTTATTTTTAAGGCAAAAGCAAAAGTATTTAACACAGGAAACATTCCTTCTAATCTTGTGCGATAGTACCAGTTTTACATACCCACTCTGGTGTAAACATTATTTATACCGAAATGAAGTCTTCACGGGTGTACCGCCGGATAGTGTTTTGAAAACACGATATTTCGACGACTAGCTCCGTCGTCTTCATCAGTTGTCTAGACATCAGCACAGGTCGGCTGACCGTCGGATACTGAGGAGACAGCCCAGGTGCCACACCTCCTTATATATGCTAACGGCTCTCTCCGGCGCCCGCGCCCGGCGGCTGGCAGTGAGTGGTCGAGGCTACAGTTGTTCGTTGCGGGACGTTTGTGGCGGTTTGAACATGCGTGCAGAGAGCGTGGCACGCATGTCCGGCGGTACACCCGTGAAGACTTCATTTCAAGCATACGCCGGGAAAGTCTCCGTTCTTATATTATTTGTACTGTTAACTCTAAAAATATGTGGGTAAGGGCAGCTTAGTAAAACTTTCGGTCTTATAAGAAACAAGCAAGGAAACAAATTCGAAGCCACGCAACGGCGGGTATCCTGATTTGTATGGTAGCTCAACATTTTTTTATTACATTTCACTTTAAATCACGTTTGACAAAGGAAACACGAACAGTGCGGACCGAAGTAACATTGAAACTCAGTCATACTTTCCTGATCACTGCTTTTCTCATTAACGCTTATATTTGTTGAAAATAAATCAACAGAATATACCTCAGTTGGTTTTAATTCTGTAGTATACCAGTCATAGATTTAGATTATTTCGTCATCGAAAATCAGCTTTGACATAGAAACGTGATCTATAGGTTAATAGGAAGTCTTTGGAGGGCGTCATAGTTTATATTTAGATGTACATGTGCCGACCTGTTTCTATATCAACTGTAGGGCACCGAGCGTGGTGGGTGAGTGGTTAGCGCTCTGGCCTCGCATTCGGGAGGACACCGGTTCGAATCCACGTCCAGGCATCAAGATCTGGGTTTTACATGGTTTCCCCAAATCGTTCCAGTCAAATTCCTGGATGCTTCCTACAAAAAGGCCATGTCCGAATCTCTTCCCGTTCCTTGTCCACCATCCTTTCCCGCCTCTAATGACATCGACGAGGCCTAAAGCCATAATAAAAAACTGTAAGGTGGTATATACAGGGTGTTAAAAAAGTGTAAAATATTTTAGCATCAGAATAAGACCTAAAAAAGTGTTTAATAAATATTGGGTCGCAAACGCATACTTTCGGATACTGTACATGATGACATGTATTGACGACGTACGGGAAATTCGGCATAAGGAATCACGCATTCTTTTAAATTGTCCTAGTTGGTCCTGGACGTGATGACGTGCAATGAAACAGGACCGATTAAGACAGTTTCAAAGAGAGCGTGATTCCTTACGCAGAAGCATTGAGCCATGCATTGCCCTGGACAGGTGTTACATTGCGAACCTCTTATTAACTCCGAATCTAAGCGTTTGTGACCCCATGTTCATTAGACATTTTTGTCTTATTTTGATGCATACTATCACCTCCTAAAATATTTTACACTTTTTCAACACCCTGTATAGATTGTTGGAGACATGTATAGATAGTTATTCTCTCCAAAATAGGTTCGAACCAACTTATTTCAAGGATCAAACAATAAATCTGTTATGAGCTTCGATCAGTCGACATATTTACGGAAGAGAAAAACTCAAGGAAACAAACGTGAGCATTATACTTTAGTCTGTGAATGGGTGTTAAATTCTCAAGCCACAGTCGTTAAACGCAAAGGTCACTTTTTCCATCTAAGCAGCAACAAATGTGTCCATATCACGCCAGACATTGTGCTTAAGTTGGTATTCAAGTCACAGCACACGCTAGCGGTGTATTGCTGTAAGATTGCGTTTCAAATAAGGTCTGTACATGACAGGAAATCACGCGAAATTACTCATTTTCATCGTTGAGATACGTATTTAGAAACACTGTTGGAGTAACTAAACGGTTTTTTTTTTTAACTCCGTTAAAAATATACCATCTAAAACTAATTAATTCTGCACAATTATTTTAGCGTCGTCTGTTGTGGCATTTATTGTCACTGTCAAAGAGACACCAAACATAACATAAATTTTAATGTCATTACTCAGTTAATAACAAGAGTGCTCAGTTAATACACTCTGTGGAATTTCGGTTTACAGAGTAGGGTTTGTGATTGTATTTCAAGGATTGCATGTAATACCTTAAACAGGATTAACACATCACTCTGTTACTGGTTTATAATTGGCAATATTATTCCACTTGTACCGCATTGTTTCTTCTTCATCCGTTTGCCAGAACTGAAACACCCAAATTGAAATTTGGAGTTGAATACGGAATCTGTCGAGCTTGAGGCGTAATTCGCATCTGCGGTTAAAACACTAATCCAACTCTCATTTGTGAGCTGTCAAGCTACGTCAACTCATAATTGAAACGTCAACGTTAGTCTTCCCACCCCACAATCCCCTTAAGCCTACCCTTAAAGCAGCTCCACTCCAATTCATTAAATACGTAAACAGAAATCTGTGATTTAGTGCTGGATGGTATGAGCACTTTCACAATTGAAACACTGTTTCCGACTAGTATTAGACACTTCACTTATGGCTCAGAAACAGGTAGTGAATTTGAAGGTTCCCTTTATGAAGCGTAATAATCCGTCCTATAAAGTTTTCAGCAAGCTTTATCTTCACTCAATTTGACAGTAACATTGAGAATTTAAAATTGTAACAAAACATTTCTAACTATTTTATGTGTCTATATTATTATTCTAAAACTAGTGTAAGCTCGTGTCGGGTGTTTTCTATGTGGTCATGGGTCTAGAATAGGTCCTTTTCCTAGGGTTAAAAGTCAACGTGTTACCGTGAAAATCTGAAGTTTACCAATCTTTTCATGAAGGGTTCCCTTTACAAAATTTAAATAAAATGAACAAATAAATAAATTAATGGCACAGCTATAGTGAACACACATCAGACGCAAAAAGCAAAGAAACAGCAAATAAAGAGTCACTCATTGTGGCATAACGTGTTCATGGAGAAATTATATAAGAAATTCGTGGTCATGGTAACGACGGGAGTAACATGAGACTAGCAAGAAAGAGCGAACCAGAGCGAAAGTTAGTGTGCGTTTGAGTTGATAATAGTTACGGAGATTAAAGGATCTTGTATTCTTCGGATGTCTGTTAATGAAATGCAGCTGGAATAAATGTCAATGAATCATATGAAAGTTTATTATTATTTAAAAAGAAAACATTAAATGAATAAGGTTGAAGGTTAAAGTTAAAAACGAGTTAAAAGTGGGCGACTGGGTTATAAGAATAAGGAAAAAAGAATACGAAGTGTGATACCGATAAGACCGACAGTAAGAAGATGAAGAATATTAAAAATACAACACCGTGTTTTTATTTTTAATATCCTTAACGTCAAGTCTAGTGTACCTCAAGTCTGAAATCGAATGTAAATACTAATACACCCAAAGATGGCCGACCAGGGTGACGATACTGGCTGAAATCTGTTACAACGCGAAGGAGATCACCGAATCGTAAAGAATACTTTTATTTCACGGTTACGTAGCCGTAAAGTTGTACCATATGTTTTGAACTTAAATGAAGTATTTAATTTCAAATTAAATGCTACGAATTGCAAACTTCATTAATGTATTCTGTCACCATATTCCACCGCAGTTACTTAGTTACTAAATTGTGCACATAATCTCGAGTCTCTAATCTCTGGTCTCTCTAATATGCGAGCGAAGGTCGGCTCGTGACGTCACCGTTCTCCAACCAATAGCTGTCGAGGTTAGTGAGTGAGCTTACGAAATTATAGTGTAGATATCAGCAACCTCCTACGCTAGTATCAATATTGTCTTATATTTTTATCTTGTTAGTGAAATATTTTTAATACACATGACTATAACGCATCGTCCAAAGTAAATGGTTATCTTCTCGGAATATTCCACCAGCAAAGTTTTTCTTTATAAACATGTCTGACTGTCACTATAATCCCCGAAATATGAAATGGTACGAACATTTTAGCCAACGAACGACGCAACAGGATTATTGAATCAAACAATTTTCATTTGAGATATATGTGCTTGAAAAGTTTTAACTAGTGTTCACTGAGTTAATAAAGATCTAATACATACTCTATTTCTATATTCCTCATGCTGAAATTCAGTAACAAAAATTTAATCCAATGGAAGGCAGATTTTATACCCAACAGGCTCAGTTAATGTTATTTTCTCAAGAACAGAAACCAACCATTTCCAAAACTCGTTCATTTCTTACTTTGTCTGTCCACTTCAGTTTCAGCATTCTTCTGTATCACCACATTTCAAATGCTTCAATTTTCTTTATTTCCGGTTTTCCTAATCATAAGATATTTTAAAAGATTCAACTGTCATGAATCTCCGAGTGCAATTCGAAGATGGATTCAGATTTAACCAGAATTTCAATTATAAAAATTTAAGTATTGTTCTAAGAAAGCCACACTTATGGATTACAGGTTTTGAAGTTGTTTCTTATCATACAGTTTGTGAACATTATCAAGGTTGAAAAAAAATACTTCGTACGTTCATATTACATTTTGTAAGGTTTAAGAATTGTTTTATTATTTTTAATTTTATTAAGTCAGAACTTCCACGATTCACTGCAAAAGGGCATTGGTTTAAAACAAATTGTTGGCACCGATAGACTCCAAAAATATTTTACAGCAACAGTATTAGTAATATTCGATTTAAAGTCTGGTTGGGCGCTTGCAATACCTTTGACATGAATGGCTCGTAGCCAATTGATGCTTGCATGTTTGGTTTGTTTCTACTAGCATGTAATTCTATTCGGCTGAGTCGTGCCGTTTCGAGGTGATATTTGATCTTACAATGGACGAGGTAAATCACCACCGCCGTTCAGAAATGCATGAATCCTTTACAAAACAGTAGAATTTCAACAAATGTTTGACTATCTCTGATTGTTCATTCATTCACTTTCACGAATGCAGCACAAAGTATGTAAATGATACTTTTCACAAAGTAAGATAAATTATTTGAGAAATTTTCATGTTATTTGGCAGGATGAAATCGTAACCAATATAGAGGAAACAAATCTAACGTGTGCTAAAACAGATTACTAATAGCCGCAGAAGAAAATGAGTTCACTTTAGAGTCGATTCAGAGAGCTAGATACATTTTGTTTCTAAAAGCGATCTTCTTTGAATATACGGGATTACCACTGGCTTTTTAAAATGACCTGACGCTGTCATTCGGCTTGACAGCCGATAATTTATAATGACTTCTCTTTTAGTTTCGTTCTCTGTTTTGTCAATTGTTTAAATAGAAGACTGAATACCTATTTATGTTTTGGACTGGGGACAAGGAACAGTAAGGAACTGGGCCATGGATTTTTGTAGGAACCATCACCCGTATTTACCTGGAGTGTTTTCGAGAAACCAAGGAAAATGGAAAGCTGGATGGCTGGACGGAGATTCGAAGAAGCGTCCTCCCAAATTAAAAACAAGCAGAACCATGCAAGTTTGTTGCTGTACAGTAGCTTGTGAAATGATGCTCATTAGGATATTTTATAAAATATACGTTGTGTTAACGTAGTAGAAAAACAGTCAAATAGAAGCGAATGATAATAAAGATATTTGAGATACACAAGTAATTCCGAAGTTCAGTGAGCTAATGCTATACACAAGCACCAGCCAAAGAAGTTGTGGAGACGCAGGAAGTGAAAGTTCCTATTTGAATGCTGTCGTCTGTGCTTACTGTTGATACGGTAATTTAATAACTGTTGGGTTAACAGAAATTACTTACTTGTGGTATGTAGTCTATGGACAATTGTAGTCGATCTCTGCATTCGCAAGTTGTTCCTAGAATAATTTGATTTATTGACTGTAGGTATGCAGTTTCCTTGTTTCTTCGTTGGATGTAGCTGCTAGTAATTAGTCGTTTATGTTTTCTTGTGTGACTGGTTTGTATTTAATTATTATTTTTTTTTTTAAAAAAAAGCGTTTAAGCTTTTGGACTAGAGAGCCAGCTACAGTTAGTATTTCTAATTTCGCAACGCATGTTTGTGTCAACACACGTAATCCACAGTGAGAATACTAGAGAATGAACATAACACTTAATTAAAACTAACCATGTCCCGGACCTGACTCAAAACCGGTGACCCTCTAGTACGAAAAACTAGGCTAAGTTGAATTAATCGAAGCTCGATGAACTGTTTCAGATTCGGATAAATATTTTCCTGCGACATGATGCTAACGCAGCTACCGTCTGTAAAGTACACGTTCAGGGGATTGAAGAATGGCCGTTTCATATGCACAACGCCGGCTTTGTTTCGCAGGAAGCCGATTCCAAGGCGCAGGTTTAAGAAACCAATGTAACCTCGCATTGTTCTGCCGCAGTTGATATTCTTCCCGACAAAGGGACTCTGAAAATTTGTAGCTGAATATTTCGACAGGTAGGAAATCCTTTTCTACACACGGCTACGAAAAATTGTACCTACCTATACTCCATTTGTCTCACTTTCTTAGTTCAATATTTTATTGCTTCCCGTGTTACTCCATACTCCAACCAT
This sequence comes from Vandiemenella viatica, assembly GCA_031002005.1. Taxonomy (NCBI): domain Eukaryota; kingdom Metazoa; phylum Arthropoda; class Insecta; order Orthoptera; family Morabidae; genus Vandiemenella; species Vandiemenella viatica. The sequence goes on along the minus strand of JARYHS010012519.1, from coordinate 152,816,625 downwards.
TAAGAGCAAAACATCAAAAATAAAAAATAAATGAGATTTATAGAACTATGGTTTTACGGATCACTATAATCTGTAGCATTTCAGGCAGATTTCAAAGAATCCTTCCTTTTTTATGGCTTTACGCCTTGTCGAGGAAATTAGAGGCGAGAAAGGACTGGCTACAGGTAACGGGAAGAAATTCGCTCATGACTTCAAGAGGAAGCATACCGGCATTCGCCTAGAGTGATTTCGGGAAGCCTGGACGTGGAATCGAACCCGCATCAACCCGAATGCGAGGCCAGAATTTATCAAAAGTTTTTGATCCATAACGTGAAAATAGGTATGGATTTTAAGATGCCGAAAATTAACAAGTAATATTGCCTCTTTAATACGGGCACATACAGCGGTTTCCACAACCATTTGTAACTTTTTGATTTTATGCGATCATAATTTTTAATTTCTCGACGAACTAGTAGTCTCTTAACGATTACTGTCTGTTAACATCTCATATGACTCTTTACAGCACATCTTCTAGGTTAATTTATGTAAACAGTAACATGAAAATCACCTAAAATAACTGAAGGAAGGATAATGATGAAAGAAGTCTGTTACAATGTTACATTTATTTCACTTCCAGATATGGACCGCTATTCTGTCTTGCACAGTACTACACAGGATATTTCCTTCTGCATAAATCATGACTTTTATCTATGAACAATATTCGGTATATCTCAAGGATACTAATTATCTGATACTAAACGAGACCATTTTACTACACATAAACTGACACCTTTTTTCAAATGATATCAATCAAGAAATATTGATTTTCCTTACCATAAGATAATTTTTGAATGATTGACTTCGGCATTTTATGAAGTAATGTCTGCCTCCTCGCAATCAATAACAAACTGCAGCAATAACAAAGACCCGTCTTCGGTGCTGATGTGTTTTTATTGATAAAAAGTTAACGAGACCTTAACTTCACTTTCCAATCGTGGATTTCTTCCTTAGTTCAGCTAGCTTACGACAGTTCCAACACTGAGTATGACTCTCAGAGTACCACAAACAATATCCTTGCCTTTGGGCGCTCCTGGAGGAAGTTAGCGAGTAACATCAATTTCGTCTGCTATATGAGAGGCGTTTCGTTCCTATGGCACCTATGCACCGTACATTGTAAGTCTGTAGTAACACTCCCTACCCAGCAAAACAAAATGTTTACTTACTGTGTTTGCATTGTAATCTCTTCACATCGCTATTGTGGAAGGGGAAATCAAAATTGAGATTTGAAGGCGTTTCATACGAAGACGTATCAAGAAGGGAGTTAGTAAGAAGGAAGATTAATGTAGAATTAGAGAAATAAACAAATACATTAAATTATTAAAAATATCATCGGCGGATTGCTTTGAAACCAAGATAAAAAAGATTAAATTATCATAGAGACGCAAAGTTTTGTTTTAGTGGAATGAAGCTACTAATCGAACTATTCGATTACTATATATTAACACTGGTCTCCATTAAAATCGGCCCTGACTCCATTCCTGCTGATTCTTTTGTAAAATGACATCATGAATCCAAACATGATCTACGTTTTCCCCTATCACCCACAGCTTTCAGTGGAGGGCCCTCTACCTATTTTTTGATAATTTGAAGGGATTAAAGAATTGCTTTAAACTTTAAATTTCTTCGGGGGGTTAGAAAAGTGTAAAATGTTAAAACGTTAATATTTGTAGCTAAGAGGTAGATTCAAGAGGAGGGGGGCAGGGGTTTCCCCATTAAATTACAAACAAAAATCATGAACAATGGTCGATTGCTTCTGAGTTTTTCGCAGTTTTTAACTTCTTTTCTATATACTTCACAGTCGGCGGGACTCACGAATATCGGAGGCATCTTAAACATTCAGTGAACAACGTAAACAAGGCAGAATTAGACTGTAACGGCGTCAATGCGTAGGCAAGAGTAGCAGGTACCCAGTGCGCATGCGCGGAACGCCGACCGTAACGCTGCAGCCACGGTGTGACAAAACAGTACTTACTTAAAAAAAAAATACGCCTCGTATAACGACTTCCATGCCCCCTCAACATACCCCAAACACCCTCAAAAATATTTATAAACAATATATAGCAACAATAAATAAAAACATAAATCATTACTTCGGAACCCCACAAAACCTCGTGCCTACAAGTTTGCAAGGGAATTTTCATGCCTTTTTTCTTCTTATTATTTTCTGTTAACCCAAGTTGACTGTAATCACAGAAATATTTACTTGTTGCCATTGCACATAAAACTCGAATTATTCAAACAGTTTGTGAAAGTAACGGACAAGAGAGTCTATGCATTTAAATTTTTGAATACTAAATTTCCTCTTCTGAGTGAGGATAACATCAAAGAAGGAGTTTTCGTAGGCCCCCAGATTAGGCAACTTTTCCAAGATTCAACGTTTCTTAAACACCTGAATGGAAAAGAAAACGAGCTTGGCTTGTACTCCAAAACCTGTGTGAGAACTTTTTGGACAACAACTAAAGTAATGATTATGTCGGTCATGTCGAGTTGCTGTCAGCGTACAAGGCCATGGGGTGTAACATTTCTCTTAAAGAGCTTTTCCTTCCCTCACACCTGGACTTCCTTCCTGAAAATTTAGGAGCGATTTCACATAGACACGGGGAACGACTCCATCAACACATCACTAAGTTTGAGAGAAGATTTTATCTGAAGTGGAATACGAGCTTGTTGGTAGAGTATCGCTGTTTTTTTTGTACAATAAATTTCTACCTCAGAGTACCAAACGAAACCAAGTATGAAATGAAGGTAGTTATCTTATTTATTAATTATTATTTAGATTTTTATTTTACTATTTGCATTTATTATTTTACAAGAAGAAGTGTATCGGCTAAAATAACCCTTTTCATCCCTCCAAACTATCTTAAATTGATAAAAATAGGTGGGGGTCCCTCCCACAAAATTGGGGGGGGGGAACGGAGGTCATATTCCATAAGAAACTGCAAGAATTGTGTCAGAATGCAAAAAGGTTTTTTTTTTTTTTTTTTTTTTTTTTTGTGAACCAGTGTAATCAATTATCGCTCATAATAGCTCGCTTAAACAACAGTATCGATCGCTTTAAATACGCAATGCATTCATTTTTATTATACATTTCGACTATCACTGTTGTCACTATTACCTCCAAAATCGATCAGCTACATTTGAGGTTAAATAATTTAACAAATAATCAATCAGCATTAACTAATGACAAATAATTTCTAATGCAGATAACTCATGAGTATTTACCCTGATTCCGTCATCTAAAACGCAGTCAATCTGTCATCTCAAATCCAAATTAAATAACTACAATAAAGTAAATTTCGAAAGCTGAAAAATCCCCATTGTATCTCCTCTTTATGTAAAACTGTTCATCGACCTGATTGTAAATGCAGGGATCAATGAAGTGCCTACGTATATAAAGTCGGATAGTGTCAAATATCGGAGACGTCGAGGAGGGCAGGGACGCGATCTGCTGGACAAGGTGCAGCTGTCGTATCGACTTTAAGAAGAAAGTGGAGCGCCATCTTCCCAGGAACTCTGAAATGGGTCTCTCAAACCAATACACGCGTCGGGGAGACAGGGACACGGGTCCCCACACCATACCGAACCCAACCTCTTCCTTCCTATGATTCCTTTGAAGCCTCCAGAGAATCGCAAGGGAAAAGTCTGTATCGTCGGACTCCTGTGTTACATTCTGCGGAGAAGTAGGATGTCGGCGTAAGTCTGTAGACTTTGTGGACTACGGCATAAAATCCTTGCTAACCTCTTAACCGGAAGGAAAGGTAGTAACAGTAGCAGAAATTCTTTAAATCATGTTGTTCAGGAAACTCCATAAACTAGATGTTAAAGAAAAACGTTTCATGTTTGAATAAGAATTGAGTTCCTGCATAACAATGATACAAAGATTTTACCGAGCATGGTGGGTGAGTGGTAAAGTTCTGGCCTCGTATTTGGGAGACGCGGGTTCGAATCTCCATCTGGCCATCCAGATTTGGTTTTCCATGTTTACCCAAACCAATTCACGCGAATACGGGTATGGCTCCTTTAAAAAGCCGTGGTCGAATTCCTTCTCGCCTTTCCGTGCCCCCAGTATGTATCTCTAATTCCTCTACGTCAATGAGGCGTAAACCCGCAGGAAAAAAAAAGATTTTTTTTTTTGAGCTAACTTAATGTCGTTACTCAAATACTGAAATGAAGTTATCAACCGTGAATGTAGTTAATATTATATGCGTTTGTGTCGAAATTATGAAGTATTGTTCTTTACAATAAAATGCTCTCCATAACTGTTTCAGAACAGTGTTTTGAGTTCTTTTATGGTTTTACGTATAGCCGACGTCGATAAATTCACGACTGACCTATTTCACGATCACAGCAAACACATATTACTACTGTCAATATTCGTATCTAGGAATGGCCTATAAAATAGGACCAGAACTGATTCATTTCTATACTCATTTTTTTTTCCACGGGTGATTAGTGAAAGGACTTATTGACAGGAAGGACTTATTGAGAGAGAAAACTTAGAATCCGATAGGAGTAGGATTCGATAAACCACTCCGGGACATCCTGATCTGTGTTTTTCATGGTTTTTACAGATCGCTCCAAACGAGTGCCGGGATGATTCCTCACAATAGTCCATCTGCGCCTCCTGCAAAATCCCGTGCACCCTTTCCTAAGCACAAATGATTGCACATTAGAACATGTGTAATACACCCTCTACCACCCACTTTTAGTGAATCGTGAAGTAATAATAATAGTAGTAATCATTTGAAGCGGGAAAGGAGTTAAGGCAAGGAATAGTAAGAAATACGGCAATTCGTATAGAATGATTTCGCGAAACCACGGAAAATAGAAAATCGTATGGTCGGACGTTGATTTGAGGCACTTTGTCAGGACTAGGATGTGCTGCATGGTTAAATGACAGTTTTTGAAGAATCGAGTAGCCTGAAATGCATTAAACCAACGTTTCTCAGCCTTTAGCCTGCGTAATTGAAACAGGTAGTCTAATTTAAATTTAATCCTCTCTGAATTAATGATATCATCATAAAAGGAGTAAAAATTTACACGTACTGTATGTGTATATAAACCGGTATAAGCTATAATCCACAAATATTTCAAAGACCATGTGATGTAACGGTTACATTCCGCCGACGCAAGTAGCGCTGTAGCGAAGTTTCGCAGAGGGCGGTTCACGATAGCGTGGCCGGTATAGCAAACAACCATAGGAATACAACAAGGAAGAGCCCTTTCACCTCTTCTGTTCATAGCGGTGATGTATAACATCTTAAAAGAACTAAAGAGAGCAATTAATAGAGATCTACAGGCATTGGTGTTTGCGGATGATGTGGTAGTATGGGATGAAACCGAAGAAGGAATACAAAACAAACTGAAAATGTGCAATAATAACTTTGAAGAATATGCAATGAAATTGCATTAAAAAAACAAAACTAATGTTAGCACTAAAAATAAGAGTAATACAGACTGTCACATAAAATTACATACCGAGCGTGGTGGGTAAACGGTTAACGTTCTTGTCTCGCATTCGGGAGGACGCGGGTTCGAATCTCCGTCCGGGCATCCAGATTTGGGTTTTCTATGGTTTCCCCAAATCACACCATGCGAATGCCGGGATGCTTCCATTAAAAGTTCATGGCCGAATTCCTTCCCATTCCTTGTACCCAGTCCCATCCAGCCTCTAATTACCTCGATGTCGACGAGGCATAAAGCCATAAGTAAAAAAAAAAAAAAAAAATTGAAGTTTTTGACCAATTCAGCTACCTGGGGAGCATAATTGCTAGTAACGGTAGAAGTAAGTTAGAAATAATGAATGGCGTAACCAAAGGAGCCAACTTCTTCACTGCCGTGCGGGGCTTACTATTAGACATAAAGGTTCCCAGGAGAACAAAAATTGTCTTGTACAAATCATATCTCATTCCTATTCTCACATATGCTTTGTAAACATGCACACTAACATGAAGGGATGTTAGGAAGATCCAGTCATCTGAAATGAAGTTTCTTAGAACGGCCCTCCAGAAAACTAGATTTGACCACATAAAGAATGATGAGATTACATCAAACCTAGAGCTAAGGGAATCCATGGAAGAGAGACTTACGTCATCAGACTTAAGTGGTTTGGGCATGTCAAGAGAATGACTAGTACAAGACTAACAAAAATTTATTTGGAAAAAAGGATAGTGGGCAAAAGATCACTGGGAAGACCAATAAGAAGATAGACAGACCAACTAAAGGAGGACGTAGAGAGAAGAGGCTGGAATTTGGAATACATCACGGACAGAGGAACTTTTCTGGGCATGAGACAGTGGGAAATGATGGTCTACAACAACCAAGGCTCGTAAACCACAGCCGGGAAACTGGAGATGGTTCCCAACGATAATTATGATGAAGTTAGGGCTCCGTAGAATTATTTTTGCACTCTACTGGTCCTCGGGGTTAAAAAGGTTGCGAAAAGCTGCATTAAATAGTTTAATATAGCAAGAATGATCAACAGAATAATTTTTAAAAGGTAAGATCAAAAATTTTCCTCTAAAAGAATGGTACCTAGTTTGAAGAGCTGTCAACTGTACACTAAAATGCTGCCAACGCATTCTAAATGGACCTAGGGCTTACTTCTAGCGACATTGCTATCAGAAGTGAGACTCCATACTGTTATATTCACCTGTAAGGACTGTTTGTAGCAAATGTGGTAATTTACATCGTCAGATGCGATGTAATGCTCTAAGTTTCAATTAATTTCCTCATCCCAGCCAATGTAAAAAACGGAATATGTCAGTATATTACGCGGAAATATGTTTTTGAATGATAGCTACCTCCACTGATACTGTGGTGTCTACTTTTGAGACTATAATGTCCTTCTCAATAATGTCCTGTGTACAGACATATAAGGCGACAATCTTATTTTTAAAAAACTATTAAACCGTTTGATTCCAACACGATCATCAAAAATGAAGCCAGCAAAATATCAAATTTATCGCATGATGCAACATTTTCCGCATCACATCTCTGGCATAGGAAAATTTGTCTGCGATTATCGAAACTGACCTGAAGGCAACGCTCTACGAACAATGGCCTGGAGATCAGTATTGAAAGCAGCTGAGAGAGTAGAGTATATTAATCACGCCCTGGGTATTGTGTACTGCCATTGTAACTGCTTTCAAGCTGGCGAGACAACGTGTTCAGTGAAAGTGCCTTCATGCATTGTCTCTAACATTATCATCCTGCATGCTTGTTAATATACATCTTTAACTACTGTCGTTGATCAGAAGTATAATCACTGAAGCGAGTACTTACAGCTCATGTTTTATACCTTTTTAAACTGTTTAATAGCAGTTTAAATGTTCTTCCCACACAAGGAACGTCCTAGGACTTATACTAAAAAAGTTCAAATTACTTTCTCGTTGAACCATATCTATCAGTCTTGGTATAGCATAATTAAAATAAAATAATGAACACCTGAAACCAAATTATGTTTTCATTAGTTCTTTGTAGAGTATGTAACTAATTTGATCATCGTTCAGACGAGGAAATATATTCTACACTGTCCGTCTACTATACTTCTCATCGACATGGTTTTCAATTTATTGTGTTAGTCAAAATGGTGAATATGTCAGCTTGAATATCATCACCATTAATTAATCTAGTTTTAAATGGAGCATAGAGCTCCACGAAGAATCATCAGTACATTCTACGCATTGTCATTTCTTTTAGTCCCCACACGATCTTGATCACGGCTGCCAACTCTTAGTTCAACAGATACAGTGATTATTGATCAGCTACAACACGACGACTGAATTAGACTGTTCTCTCATAGCACAATCACAGGCTCCTACTGCCAAAGCCAATAGTTTGTACGCAGTCCAGATGGGGCCACGTTCCTAGTTCATAATGTCGTCGTTTCTGCAGATGCATGTTTACACAAGATTAAAAAAAAATAACAGTTGCATTGTACACAACAGATAAGTGGTAGTATAAAATTTGGAATATCCATCATGCAAAAACTAAAGAATAGATTTCAACAGAACTTAGTACCAGCTTGGATAATGGATTTAAATGTAGAACAGTTCTCCCGGAAAGTTACATTCAGTTGATACAGAAACAAGAACAGTAAATTTTTGAAATAACTTCGATCTGTGCAAGCATCATGTAAATACTAATGATCACCTCACGGTATCGTTTAACTTATACAATACTTTTTATTCTCGTTATTTACACACTTACTGATGATACAGAGGACGAAAACATAAAATTTGGAGTTTTCACCTGCATATATGCGCATCACTGGAATCTGCAGAACTGATTTTTATGAAGTTGTACTTAGCATTAACTTTTGCAATAGATAAATAAGCAAGTTGCCTTTAGCCCAGTAAGTTACATATTTTCGATGATACAGAGGTCAAATGCGTACATTATGGGTTTTTTTCTTTCTGTGTACCCATCACGCAAAACATAAACAATGGTTTTAAAAGACCTGGGTTATGATATTTTTTTCACAATTTAGTGACGCGTACGATCTGTTCATACACGCTCTCGGTAGTACTGGTTCAAATATAGCTTACGGATAAGCTTTGTGAACAATATTGGAGTGTATAGTTTCTATGGTGTGACTCGAAGAACACATAATGTATGGGACGGAACGTGGTGGGTGAGCGACGGCTCCAGCCACGAGCTCGGAAGAGTACGGGTTCGAATCCAGGTCAGACCATCCAGATCTGAGTTTTCCATGGCTTCCCCAAATCACCCCAGTTGAATGGCAGGATGCTTCCTTCAAAAAGGCCATGGCCCAATTCCTTCCTGTTCCATGAACTCAGTCAATTCCCGCCTTCAATCATCTCAACGTGGACGAGATATACAGCCATAAGCACAAAAAGAAAAACTTCCAGCAATTACTAAGTTCGTCTATGGGTTAGCCACAACCATAAAATCTTCCGGAGTATTGGCAGTTTCAGGGGTGTTGGAAAAAATTATTTCTGTTACGAAGTCATGTGCACGGTTATTGTCTCATAACATTGTCGCGAACGTTTGTATTGTGTCCCAAGGTTTTACTAAGTAACAGCTGTAAAATTTAGGTTGGAAATCAGAACGGTCTCTGGTTCCATACTCGACGTTGGCTGAATTATTGACCGTTAGATAAACTTTTGCCTACTGATAGTTTCCTTTGTATATGTTGAGTGCGGCTCAAATAATCGTTGTCTAAATGCAGATCTAACGTGCAGTATTCATTAAGCCGTAATAGTGATAGAACATGCACCAAATGAATGAAGTCTCCAAATTTACGGAAAGTTCCAAAGAAAATTATAGATTAGTAAAGACGAAAATGCCAGAACACGTAGCCGGAACTTTATGTTTCTATAACACAATCCAACCACAAACTCACAAATAATCCATCGCATATTAAGTTATTCCTTGACAATTGGTAGTAATAATATCGTATCGTGGCAGACTATTAACTGAAGTTCTCTTCACGCAATACTTAAAGCATTGCTCGTGCAATATCTATGAAGTATTAAATCTTACAGCTGTAATTGTTACAAACTATTCGTAATTAGCAATTTGAAACTCGAATTTCTTGTTGTTGAGGTTCTAGAACGCCTCGACAAGTTGGTTATTAACATCAATTTTCTTGTTAGCTATTCATATGATTTTACATTATAACTGTGACTTCCAGGATATTGAGGATTGATGTGTACTTAGCTACACGCTAGCTATAGTGCAGGAGCAGTTAAACAACTTTCCAGTGCTTATTACACATCGTGATTTAATTGTCTGTCCCGGCTGAATGAAAAAGTCTATAATTAAATGTTTCTCGTTTTGTGTGGATAAAATATTTAAACTTTCGCATAGATTCTGCGCGAGGGTTTTCTTTTTTTACTCCCTTGATGCAATCCTCTATTTTTTCGTACTTTCAGTTAACATTCATTCCTGTTGCATCCGATCTTATTTTTACATTTAGTCTACTTATATTCCTATCATTTCTGCTTCATTTCATGACTTTGGTCTTGGTTGGGTTTATATTTAATACTAATTCTTCCTTCAGTATTTTTTTACTCGCAATTTAGTAGTTTTCCAATGTCCTCACTCTTGTCTATGAAGAAACAATTATGTATTTACAAGGAGAAATAATTGTTTCTTCTTGAATATTTAAGGCACTTTCAAATTTTTATTTCACTATTCTTATTGCTACTTTTAGATACAAGCTGAATATTTTGTTGAAGATAGACACTTCACACATCCTCATTTTATTATCTCTTACGGCGCTGTAGTTTAATTGTAGTCACCTTATTCTTAATTATTCTCTTCTCTCTATGTTTCAGACACGCTATTGTTTTTTTTTTTTAAATTTAACATATTACCCGATCTATAAACAAAGACATATCTAATTCCACAAATACCATAAAATTCTTGTTATTCTTGATCCGCCATTCCAGTCAGAATCCCTTCTATTGTACAACGGTTTTTTAATACATATATACAAATTGATCTTCAACCTATATCTCTTATACTTTCCTTATCATTCTACTGTATATTATCCTAAAAAGCAATTTTAAAGAGTATTATGTTCAACTCTTGTATTATACAACTTTAATAAGGAATGAATGCAGCAGCTCCGAAAACGATGTGTGCCTGATGTTTATATTAGTTACGATCTTTTTTTCTGTGCTTTTCCATCATAAAAGAACAATGAGTTCTTCTAGATTGATAATGTTATTTAAAGTAAAAATCATGAATATACTCTGATCTGGTGCCATCATCACTAAACTATGTGCAGAAAATTTAGGTTCGCTGCAGGCGTAAAAATATTTATACTGGTTGGGAATTAATGGAGCATACAGGCTATAGATACAAATAATTTCACTATTATTGTTAATGGGATAGCTGTACATTACGAAATAAATTTTGCAAATGACTGGAAGTTATTCCATTCATCAATAATTATGGACATTCAATCCGACTATGACATGCTGAAGGAACAGAGTTGGATGTCAAAACTTTTGGAATCGCGCAGATCGAAACACGCCAAAGCGAGATTCTTTTTCCAGCATACAGATATCATCTGAGAGGAACGGGAAACTTTTGCCAGCACACTGTAAGTTTTAATTCCATTACCAGTGAGTGACAAAAAAAGTTTAAATTTACTCATTTGTATAACAATTAATAACTATGTTTTGTGGAAGACTAAGTAGTTAACATCACTATCTTGTATTTTCATACATTTTGTTACATGGGACTGAAAGGATGAGGGATAACGAAATTAAATCAATGAAAGAGACGGAGCCCTTCACGTACTATAATGGATGGCACATCGGCGTAGGAACAGGTGTTCCCTAGCCGAAAAAAATGGATGCATTTTTGGGTTGGTGTTATGTCTCTAAGGATAGTGTTAACATGTCCAAAGTACTTCAGTAAAAGGGATGGTAAGTAGAAGCTATGTGGTGGGAGTCAACAATCATTGAAAAAAGCTGTGGATATCTGTTATGTTATCTAAAACATATTTTTATGCTGGTTAAATTACATTTCTGTGCAGCATTCGGAGCGAAACTATGAAAGATATTCGATTTGAAAATTTTGGTTCTAAAATGAAAGATGATCACTGCAATGGAATTAATAACGAAAAATTTGATTTTTTTTTCTACTCTTTAAAGCCGACATTTAAGTCTTGACGCCGTATATTAACTCATCGTGTAATTCTGAATCTCGCACATTTCATCAATTGGTTACAGTGCATTTGGATTCGCATGAATGTGACCCCTAGGTGTCTACAGCTTGTTCCTTTCATTCATGTGTGATGCACTCGCCACAGCTTCACCTGCTAAGAGCTTTCTCCTTGTACAGTTCATACCAGTCTCCGCGATACAAAGCGCGTGCAGGTAGAGGCTGCGTTTCCTTTCAAAGAGGATGCTGACCTATAGACGACTTCGAGTTTCTCTCGCAACGTAAACTTATCGTGACAATTACGTCGTTATGCGTTTATAAATAGATTGTAAGTACCAGTTTTTATTAAAATAATATGGTAATAATAAAGCCACATATACAAATAAATAAACAGAAAAGACAAAAATACCATAAAAATAAGGTCACAATGGTTCATACCTTTGTCACGTGAGGAATCTGATTAGTTGATAAAATTTTCACAGTTTGAAGACAAACATTGAGAGAAGTAAGTATTCCGATGCACAAGCAATATTACACTGGTATTTCTCTCAATTATTCAGCATTTCAAAAGTTTTGTGTATGCAAAAGAGGTCCTTGATATTTCAATTATGGAGCTGTGGAGAAGAGAAACATATAACGCTGTAATTCGTTTGTAAAGAGATTTGATATTGAAGGTTGAACCGCAGAGCACTCCAGAGATTCAAAGTGAGGCAGAACAGTGAAGAGGTAGCTCCAACTCTGCAAGAGCACTTGCGCTTTCCAGTAAACAGCGGTTGTTAAAGTGCGCACGGAAGTTTTCAAGTATCGCGTAAAATTTTCGTTTGTGTCTTTGAGAGGGAAGTGTACAATTCACTTCAAGTACAATAAAATTTGAAAATTCCTCTTGGATCATCACAACAATACAAAATGTTTTAGCTGATACTAAGAACAGACATTTTCTGCTTAATCAGAAGGATTTCTGTTCGTCCGATCACAGTTTTAGATTCGCCATGATTTCTTTTCACTGTCTTAAAACTCTCCGCTTGAAATTTGTCACTTTTGTGCAAAATAATGGTTTCACTCATTCCTTAGGTACACTTCTCCAATACGTGGAAACTTGTGTGTGCCCTTCTCTTTTCACTCCAAGTATTGTAATTGATGGCGAGGATGACTCTGCTTATACCAAGTCGTGCTTGTAGTTGATTAAGAGATCTGACATGTGTATAATCCAGATCTGAGTCTTCTGTCATCGATTTTCGTCCTAACGAATGTGAAGCCAAAAATAATACAATAAATGGCAGTCGTTGGCTGCGATCTTATAAGATCTAATTCGAACTGTTAATGTGAGATATTTAACAATAAAAAAAAATTATAGTAGATAGGATATTATAGGTACAATGTACTGTATAACCTTCCATGAAAAGTGAGGATGCCTGGTCATAAGGCATATATATCTTACAGTCAGTGTATACAATGTATTTGTGTATATATGTGTACAAACGCCGCTTTGCTCGCGCCAGTAAGTATATATATTACATACAAGTATAATCCATACTTACACTGTTGTCCAAGCGCAATACGTCATACTTGTAGCCACAGATATACTGTTATTACTACGTGTTTGTGACGCTAACTCATAAGATATTGCCATCTAATAATCACCCCTACAGAAGTTTTCACTTCAAAAATACAACAATTCTTCAAGGTTAGTACTCGTACTCCCTTATAAACTCCAATAATTGACTCAAGTCTTTTAGGCAGTAATTTTAATTACTTTTTTATTTCTTTGGGGCTATTGATTTATCTGTAACCTAAGGGTATGCCATATTTCTCATTTCCAGCCTTCATCAGTGTACATACATTTCAGTATCTCTAGCATCAATAATTCAGACATCAGCTTTTCAAATAACGTTTACCTCAGGTCCATTACCGTAATAATTGTTTACTAAGTATTAATATCCTTTTCTGAAAAATTAACCGCCTTCTGCTATTGTAGGAATCTGATAACGCAGCGAGTATGTTCAACAGAAGAGTATTAAGTTGCAATTGATTTTTCTTTTCAGATATAACGCAATTGCCGAATTTTCCGTGCTTAATGAAATGGAAGCTCATACGATTACCTACACCTGCTAGCAGTATCTTTAATTACGATGGAGGTCCATCACATTGTACGGACTTAATTATAAATTGCCTGAAACAACTTCGATATAGTGGGATGAGCAGATGCAAAGAAAAGCCACAAGGATATATGAAAGTGGCGTATACTGTTCATGTTTTGATCTTCCAACAGAAGAAACGGCAGGTCAGGAATCAGCAAAGGTGTTGAATGTATCGCTCCTGATGCCCTTCAATTACAGCAGAAACAAACATATTTTGACCAAGAAAAATGAGGATAATTAATACTTTATAAACCAGTATGATGTTAACTGACCAGAAGTAGGTTTGAATTTAATAAGTATTCGTAAATTTTTGATATGGAAGTGATTCAAACGTAAACACAGTGATCAAGGATTCACTCCATTTTTGCTTTTGTTTCATATTATAAGTGTGGCTACCGCCAATGGAGACACGGAAGACGAAGTGAAAATAGTATATACTTTTTCCTCACCTTAATGTTGACAATTAATGTGAAAGACACAAAACATTAAAAAGAAGGTAATAACGGTGAATGTTATTTCCAAGCCACCTGTTACGATTAATTCCTCGTACCCGAGATAATACTAGAACACCCACTTAACTTTATTGGTCAGACATAGATTTTGATAGTATTCTGTGGAATATTGTAGACCCGTTATCCATGAAGTAATATCAGAGACGTGCCTTAGATATAAATCAGACCTGAGCTACTGGGAAATAGGAGAATTGGTGTGAGTTTTGGGGGATAAGGTGACCAATTCAACTTACCGAAAACTTTAATAAACCCTAAGTGCTACAAGTCGGTTGTGGTGATGACTAAGGCCGGCCACACACAGAACCGGGCGAGGCAGGGCGGGGCAGGGCATTTTGCCCCGGGGCCTCTTGTGCGACGGGAAACGCACGGGTGCCTATGGAGCATCACACACAGGACCGGGCGGGGCAGGGCACGTCGAAAAGACGCCCCGGGGCAAAATGCGAAGCTGAAACAAATTATGCCCCGGAGCAAGTCGCTGCCGGGCAGAACGTTCTGCGCATGCGCTGGCACGGGACCCACCCTCCCACCCCGGGCTCCACTATCTAGCGGTCTGGTTGTGTTGAACACGTGGTTGTGTTGTGTTTCGAATATTCGACTGATTTGTATGTGTGTCATGTATGACTGTAAGATTTAAAATTTATATGACTATACAGTGTTATTATATGGTTGAATAACTAATGGTCAGGAAAGAGAGGACCAAGTTGGTATTTTGCTTTTCTATTCTGCTCCGAATGCTCTCAAGTACAAAGTCGAATGTCGAAATTGACATGCGACAATAATTAAAAAACTTGTCTGGGTTCGGCTCGCAGCTCAGAAATAAAACTTCCTATATTCCTTTTCAGGTTTATAGGGTATACCCACATCTCTCTGTTGTTAACATTGTGGTCCAAGAGCTGCAGATAGTTCCAAATTAACAAAACGGTCTCCTCATCTTCATCCATTTCAAAATGATACACTACACACCAGTATGCTCCCACTGAGTTCACTGACAGGTGACTGGGGCAATGAAGAAAATTTGCTAAATGTTTGACTTGTCGTGCCCCGCCTCGTTCTGTGTGTGACAGCAGCACGACAGGGCAAGTCAGGCGACTCGTCGCGCCCCGCCCCGCCCTGCCCCGCCCGGTTCTGTGTGTGGCTGGCTTAAGCTTGTCAACCGAGATGAGTGAACACCGCAATACCACTTCTTAACAGAGGCTTAGGCCGGCCTCGGTAGCGTAGGGGCTAGAGTGTTAGCTCCGCGTGCCGAAGGTCGCCGGTTCGAGTCCGGCCGCGGGCATGGGTGTTTACTGTTGTGTCTGTGAATGTCATGTCCGTCCTGTGGTGTGCCTAATTATCTGGAAAAATTCATCCGGCTGGCTGTGTGGCCTAAGATGCCGAAAGCCATAAAAAAAAAAAAAAAAAAAAACAGAGGCTTAGGCAACCTGTCAATGCGTTGTAGTCTGCTCGGGTTGTCCTCTAGAAGGTGTTATGTAAACATCACGCTTCGACGGCGTTCTCTATCGGCTTCACAGCTGATGACAGTGTTGTCTGGTCAAAATCAATAACTACAACAGCACAAGGGTGCATCCATAAACTATGTTGCTCGGTCTAGGGGGGGGGGGTGGAGTAGGGTAGAAAGCTACGCTGGTCTGCGGAGGGAAGGGCTTTGTACCCAAACCACGTAGCTTTTTTTAGTTAAAATAAGAACAGAATTCGGTTTCAGGAAGAAGAGAGGTACCCCAAGGGAAGCAATTCTTGCACTGAGGCTAATATTAGAAAAGAGAATAGAGAAAGGCAAAAAAACGTATTTAGGTTTCATAGATATTGAAAAAGTATTTGATAATGTTAAATGGGGGAAGATGTTTTAGATCCTCAGAAAAATAGGTATACAATACAGAGATAGGCGGCTGATATGAAATCTTTACAAAAATGAAACGGCTGTTATAAAAATTGGAAATAAACAGGAGGA
Source organism: Vandiemenella viatica (assembly GCA_031002005.1). NCBI lineage: Eukaryota > Metazoa > Arthropoda > Insecta > Orthoptera > Morabidae > Vandiemenella > Vandiemenella viatica. Next base: position 152,800,345 of record JARYHS010012519.1, on the reverse strand, counting down.
AGCAGCAATACATAAAGGAGCCAGAGAAGGCTGTGCCCTGTCTCCCTTAATTTTCCGTGCCTATATTCATGACTCACTGGATAAGATCAGAGACGAAACTGATTTTGGGATAAGGATACAAGGAAAACTAATAAAGATGATTCGATTTGCAGATGACATTGTGATAGTAACAGAAAGTGAAGAGGATCTTAAGAAAATTTTGGAAAGAATGGAGGAAACAATGGGGAAGGAGTACAATATGAAGATTAATAAAACTAAGACGAAAGTCATGGTATGTGGGAAAGATAAAAACTCCAAAATTAAAATTAATGGTGAAGCATTGGAGGATGTGCTAGAATTCTGCTACCTAGGAAGCAAAATCACAAATGACGGAAGAAGCAAGAATGATATAAAATGCAGGATAGCTCAAGCAAAAACAGCGTTCAACAGAAAAAAAAAACAATTTTTACAACAAATAATATCAGCTGGACAACGAGGAAAAGACTATTAAAGGCTTATGTCTGGAGCACTGCCCTGTATGGATGTGAAACCTGGACAGTTGGTACAGAAGAGAAAAGAAGATTAGTTTCGTTTGAGCAATGGTGCTACAGACGAATGTTAAAAATTAGCTGGAGGGACAAGATTAATATTGAGGAAATTTTTGAAAAAGCGGGAGAGTATAACTCTTTATGGAAAACGCGGAGGACAACATTAATTGGACATGAGAGCTTATTAAAAACAATACTGGAGGGAATGGTAGAAGGAAAGGATATCGAGACCACGTTTAAAATACATCCAGCAGATAATGGAAGATGTTGGCTGCAGGAGATATATAGATATGAAGAGGAGGGCAGAGAATAGAGCTGAATGGAAGACTGCCACACACCAATCCTCGGATTGACTACCGCAGAAGAAGAAGAAGAAGAAGGTACAGAATACACAACAGCCTGTGAGTATCTATTTCCTTGATTTAATTATCTCTGTACATAATTCACGATAGTCTGACATGAGAAAACAGTACAAAATGCCTTCTAGAGTCAATAGGGAAAAAAGTTACGTGACACGCAGAAAGGGGGGAGGTAGAGGCACGTCATGCTACCTGGGAAGGGAGGGGGGAGGGAGAGGTGGATTCTTAGGAGTCCAAGATGTGGCTACGTAGTATATGGACGCTCCCCAAAAAGACTACTTCTCTATATCGATTTATACATAGTAACCACACTCCACTATCTCAAACTGAAAAATTATCCATATGAAGCTGGCTTCACTTAGACGTCCTAGCGGAGTTTGTGGAATGTGCGGGGAGGGCTGGCTGCATTCCGGAACATGTGTACCGCGTGTGTGTGACAAGGCCCGGGGCGGCATAATGGCCTCTGGTATGCACAATGCGTGCCACCTGTCACCAGGCAGACAGCCTATTGTCTTCGATTCACAATGGGATTAACGAATCCCAGTGCTACTATGCTAGTTACTACAATGGTCAGAGACCCGAAAACGACGTTGTTGTATACACAGTACTCCGGGCTAAAAGCAGACTCCGCTGTTATTCTGCGCTGCAAGTATTCATCTCCAGGTGTCCTTCAGTGACAATGGAATTTGCTGTTAAGGTACCGTAGTAACGTGAAGCATATAAACAGTTTAGTCGGTTGCAGTAAATTCTCCGCTGAGAGAGGAAAAAGTTGATGAATACTGAAGTACGGAAAAAAAAACAACATATAGAATGAAATTAAAGCTTGTTTATTTATTCTACGTGAAATTGCTCTTCTAGAACAACACCTTGTATATTCTCAATTTATTTTTCTGGATGTTTCTGATTTAAAACTACGGTAAAAAGATTACACAGTCACGACGAATCGTTTTTAGAAGCTATGAATAAACCGCGAACATTTCGGCTAGAAAGTGCAGATCTGGTTTCAAATTAATTCCGGTACAACTATTACTCAACTACCTTATCAATCGCAGGTAATGTTAATAATACATAAATAATGGACTAATACTAAAGCATTAATTCCTTAAGACGTCGTATGTATGTGATTATTTTCATTCAGTGTAACTGCCGAACTACATTCATTGTAAACTTAGCAACATAATTTCAGAGATGGGGGTTTGAATCAAGGAAGATATATTTGACACACCTGCAGCTGGTGATGCGATAATGAGATTAATCATTAGTAGCTACTAATAGCCTTTAGCGATCGTTATCGAGGCAATTAATCGAGATAACATCGGGTATTTGCTTTACCGACGCGGTACCATAAGCATAAACACTTCCCCACAGTTACATGAATCTATAATTGTTTCCTTAAAATTAAACAGTTAAAATTAATTAATACCCAATTATTGTTTTGTTGATCGCCAACGATTCGTAGCCGATTTCTTAAAGTGACTTGCTAAAATGGTGTTTTCCTGGTTATTTACTACGAATGATACAATGAAAATAATGGCAAATATAGCTTTGAAACTTAAATCCTTCTAGAAATAACCAACTGCAACGCTAACTGTGAATATCTTGATCATTTATTCACAATCCAGTGCCTTTATATGCTTCCGCATTGTTAATATCAAAACAAACTATTTCATTTTACCATTTGTTTGGACCGCAGTATAAGATCTAACTTAATGCATAATCTACAATTCCAGACGTTTCACTAGATAATTTCATAATGTCCTTGCGTCTTGAAACATATAATGGGAATTATTGATCAATTTCATACTAGGCCTGTCATTGTATAACAAAACTAGTTCTACCAGACAATAGACGTGAGTAGTGAAACATCGATAAAAAGAATGTCGGTACTGAGAACTGAAGTCAAATTAGAATTGGTAGCGTAGTATTAAGTCCTTCAGCAGAGGAAACGTCGATAAATTCTTTGAATATTTAGAATCTAAAACTGTTTTATTGATTTGCATGTTTTTTTTTCCTTTACTTATGTGCATTTTTGGAAGCTCAGTAGACCAACTCTTCCATTTCTACCACACCAATTTGTTAGAAAGTTAAAACCATGCAGTAGATAAAACGACGTTTTTGGTTAAAAAAATATATATATCAATTTAGCTGAAATTACGAGTCGATTTAATAAGAATTATATCCACAATTTCGGTGTTGAAGTAATAAATAATAAAGTTTTAAGAGAGGTAAAATTGCCTGGAACATGATATGAATTATTTGCAGGTTGCAGCACCTGTAATGTTATAACTAAGCTATATCTCGGAAAATTTTAGGTCCTGAAATTCAGTAGTTGGCAGTTACCATCAAATAGTTAGTAGTCAAATTGTAGAAGGTAATTACAATATCAAAAAGCGTGTTAAAAAAAACTATGAATGAATGAAGGCTTTCCTCGTGTATTAACTGTATAAAATGTTCTCGGGACTCCAAACAGGGGAGCGTGGCAATTTTAAGTGACTGTTCAAATCACTCTCTGCCAGAGGATGACTCGGAGGCGATTTCGAAACGTTGCTTCAAATAGTCACCCTCCCCCGTGGGAGGCCCAGGAAAATTATATATAAAATTTTTGCATTCTATGGTGCGCAAAGTTTTTGAAACGTCAAATGTTTAGAGGTACTAAAATATTTTCATTAAAAATGAAAACAAAGCAGAAATCAATTCTAAATTTTGAGTTGTGAATTTAAATCAATAAGAACTCGATGCTGTACAGAACTATAAAAATAATCCAGCCCTATGAAATGTTTAACAAGTTATTAGGAATTAGCATATCAGGTAGAATATATTTTTCAGTATCACTCGAGTATGATAAAATCACTTTAGTTTTTGATACTGCTATTCTGGAGTAATAAAAATTTTGGGTGTTATAACATTCATGTTTAAGGTTGCGCCATCAAAGGTAAACCTCTACAAACGTTCACTGACTCATATATTTCAACGTTGTGCCGTCGAAATAGTCGACTAAGCATTTGAACATGTATTAGCTAATTGGACGTTATATGTTACATATTAATTTCTGTACATTTCTGCGTTAATGAATAGGCGTATTATCTGCACTGAACGCTTCTATTGTTACTAAACACATTTCATCTGGTCGGGATTATACAGAAAGAATGAAGACAATCTTTTATGCTGTTAAGCGAACATATAATGCCGTGTTTTTCATTTGAATGTGCGTTGGAGGGGGAGAGTTAGAACTCATATTGGAACACTGCTGAGCTTGCTAGTAACCATTTTACGTGCAACAGAAGTATATAACGTGGAATGTTAAGTATTAATAAAATATTGGTAATTCAATCAAAATGGGATGAATATGTTCTCTACAAGTAAATGCTTAAAAGTCTCTGTTGAATTTCTTATTAATTATAATGTGAAGCATAAAATATTCAGTGCTTTCATCAATGGTGGATTTATGAATTTTACGAGCCGGAACAAAAACTGAGATTACCACCCCTTCGAACATCTATATCTATAAAACAAAAACCATGTATATTTGTACCAGAAAAACTCGAAAACTACTGCGAAGATTTCGATGGGGTTTTCACCGTTTTAAAGCTTAGAACTTCAAGGAAGTTTTTTGATATGTCTTATGCTTCTATGTTACATAGGGCCGGAACATTAAATGAAATTGTGAACGTATGGTGAGAAATGCTACAGATGGAATCACTAGATGCAGCATGCTTCGTACTAAACACACAATTACAATGTCGCTGACCAAATCCTTTAATGAAAGCACTAAAATAACTTTAAAATAATAACTATTTTGCACATTAAACAAAACTTGAAGTATTCTTTCCTTTAATTCGGGATATTCAATTTTTAAACGCCATAGATAAACGTAACTTAAAGTATTCTGCCCTTTAATTCGGGGTATTCAATATTTAAACTGCACAGATAGCCGTAAAAACAACAGAGATTTTCTTTAACCACGATCTCTGGCAATAGGCCTACAACTACATTGTCTCTGGCCATCAGCATTAGTCTTCTGTTTGAATAAAATCATTTATTTACGATGGATTCACTTTTGATATTTCTATAAAAGGCTGAATCTGCGGAGTTATAGTATCGGGGCGTTTCGAGCAAAAAGTATATCCATTCACTTCGCAATTGAATCAAATGTGAGTTTCTAACATAATCTAGCGTTGTTTAGTAATGTAATAATGAAATTTCTTAACCAAATTAATGAAACTTGATACACTTTAAACTTTTCGGACGAATGAGAATAGAGTACGTGGAAATAAGCTCCTCTTCTTCGTAGGAGGCGAATGAATCGAGGTTTGTTTTAATTCCGAAAAAAGTTGGCGCGAATTTTACGAATCTTTGTACAAATGTTTTTAATTGCGGGAACAAAAAAGCGTACGGGTAAATCTACGCCAACTATAACGAGCAACGCCGGGAACACAAAACGTCACCGCGACAGTCCTAAAACATGATTTAGCCGCCCCCTGAAATTGCCGCCCGGGCAAGTACCGCGGTTTGTCTCCTATAATTTGCGGCAACGATTTTCATCAAGAGAAAAACCGTTATCTGTCACTCTAGATGGAATGTTGATGTATAATGTCAAACCATTTCATGAGTGCAAAGCCGGCTTTTTTCATTACATATCAAATTGTTGTATTACTTCATAAATTATGTTATGATTTGCTGAGTGTTCCAGATTTGTGGAGATTTATTTACCTGTTTCATCGAGTCCGTACTCATCCGATGCATTTATCACGTTACTACCGGGAATCGTTATGCTTATTCCGAGATAAATTTTTATCTACGATAATTGTCTAAGCTGTAGTCCTAATTTCATGAAGCTTTATATTTATTAAAGAGAAATTCAGTTATCATGCACACCACTATTACGCAATATTACGCAAGTTGTTAAAATATCTGTTAGCACTGATTATCGTTCGTGGATGATAGCTCTCATTAAAACGAGACACTATTGGGACCACACGCTTCTTAATTACCCACTTTAGGAACGCTTTACAAGTTTTCTCGTAACGGGGCTGGCTTAAACATTGGAGGTTCTTTTAATTACGTTGAAGTTGGAGGCGAGGGAGCCTGGAAGGGGATCTTATATCCTGCCACTGCGGTCTTAACTCTTCACTGTTTTGGCCTTCTCATCAGCCATCGACTCACATGGTAGCAGTTTATCATCTCAAAAGTAAAACTAATTTAATGCAAGTAACGGCACTGATGCTCAATAAAGACTATATATGATTTATATGTATATTACATGTGTATGTTGTCAACTACATCATAATTACGGCAAATTCACCGTATTAAGCATAGATCGAACATCTGCCGTAGGGTTATAACTACGTTAGCAAAATACAGCGTAATTTAAGGAATCATATAATTTTTAGTTAACTGTGATATATTCGTTAAATTTCACGAGTTTATCGACCGATGATAATGCATCCTTAGTTTTATTTGGTTATTTATTTTTTTATTCTGTTGACATTTTCTTTTTCCTTTATATGCCTTTAATTTTTGGGCATTTCCCAATATGAGTTTCGAGATATTACGCGCACGAGTTTGGTAGGTAATTGCCGTATTTGATTGTAGATGAATACTAAGAAATTTTCAATTAAATCCGTAAGTATTCTTAGTTGATATTTCTTTATTCAAATTTCAGTCTCTTGTGTTGTCAATTTGATTTTGAAAAAGATGGTGAGTGACGGCGAAAGCGTTTCTAGATAAGAATATACCTAACACTGACACCAACAAAGAGAAAGCGTAGTAAGCAGAAGTTTCGGGAAGAATGATTGCTGAACAAAGAATATTGTGACCGGCTAAGAAAAGATAAGGATTTAACAAAGGCGACATTGTAGTTATTGTAATACATCTTTTATTGTCAACATAAGTGTAATTAATCGCCACGTAGAAGGAAATAAACGCATCAATAATGTGAAAAATGTGCTTCAGCATAAAAAAAACCCATCTACAACCAATCCATGCTAGTTACTGAAAAACAAATGTTTAAGAGTTCTGAAATAAAATTAGCTGCTTTCGTTGCTGAGCATAAAATTTCTCATACTATTATGGATCACTTAGCTGATTTGCTACCGAACTTGTTCTCAGTTTCTCAAGTAGCCAAAGATATTAAAATAAGAAGAAGTTCAAGCTGTGATAAAGAAAGCTGTATTGGCGAAACTAAAAAAGAAAACCTGATCACTGATTTAAAGTCACAAAAGTTTCAATTTTGATTGACTAGAGCACAAATATTCCTTTGGTAAAAACAGTGGCTGTAGTAGTCAGGTGTTTTGACCCAATAAATAGGAAAGCGCTGAGTCGGTTTTGAGATTTAATTCATTTATTTCATGAAAAAACAACGGACCATGTTGCAAATGCAGAAAAACTTTTTAATGTAGTCATTAATTCATTTTAAATATATGAGATTCCTATTGAATACATTATAGGCTTTGGCTCTGATGGATGCAATACAATGATGGGTTCTAACAATTCAATTTCAAGCCGATTTCGTCAACGTTGCCAGGTAATTATGCTGGATGCATCTGCCATTTGCTTCATGAACTAGTGATGCAAGCAAATAGATAGATTCCTCTGAATTGTGGAAAATTGCGCGAAATATAATTATTTTAAATCCAGCAGCAAAATGAAAAGTGAGTTTAAAGACTTCCAACATTTTGCATAGGCGGATGCGCACAAAATTCTTAGACCAGCCAAGAACTGACGGCTGTAATTAAATGTAGCAGTACAAATAAACTTTTTATGGGACGTTTTGGGTCTGTATTTCGATAGCAAATGGCTAATAGATTCAGAGTGTCTCGAAATCAATTAATATCTAAATGACCCAATTATGAAGGCATATTATTATTTCTTGGCTTGAATTTTGCCGAAATTTACAACATTAAAAAGTTATTTCCAATACGAATCTGTTCTGATTACAAAACTCGATGAGAAAATGACAGCTCTGTATAAAGAGACGTTACTATTGGTTTTACAGATAAAACTATGTAAATTCGGCTGCTGTAGAAACTCTATATCCGACAGTAGAAAGACACCACAAATAATTGAAAGACTATACTGTGTCTCGGTTTAGGTGTTGGGAAAGATCTAAACTCAATTGAAAATAAAGAAAGAAAGTAAACTCTGAGAATGATGTGTAAAATTTTTATTATTATGGCTTGTGTAAGCATCCGTAAACGATACTCTGATAATGATTATAACAGAAATAGCCACAAATATGATAGAGAGAATAATTTCCAACGACAGGGAAGAGCCGGTTTCAACTTTATAGAATCTTCTACCAAGAATCGCACCAAATTAATTGCAACGTCAATAAGAAATCGATGATGAGTGGCGGAAGTAGCCCTTTTACCTCAAGGATTTGAACATTAATCAACTTCTTGACAGGTTTTGCCAACAGGTAAATTTTCAAATTAGCATAAAGTGTTAATATTGCTAAGTAAGTAATTGTTTTTAACAGTTTTATGATGTACATTCTCTATTTTTCAGGTAGCACAACTACGCAATAAGTATGGAGACAGCGATGATTATTTTAAGCACTTACCAAATTTATGTTGGCTGTTTTGAGCTTGCCACTCTCGAATACTGAGTGCGAACGAGTGTTCAGTAAAGTAAATGTCATTAAAACAAAAAGGCGCAATAAACTGATATCAAAATACATTAAGGGAAATCTTTTTTCCGCAGCAGCCTATACAGCGACACGGTAAACACAAAAACTTAATATTGATACGTATACAAATGATGATATTACAATTATACTAGCTGATTCAAATTAGAAACAGAAATGTTTACTGTAATAATTCTTACCATAATTTTACCGTATTTTAATTGTAAATTACAACATAATTACGGAAAAACTTTTGCAATTTTTGATAAATTCTACCAGGGTTGGCAACACTAGCATATTATGGTATTAAAATAAAAAAGGAAATATAACATAACGAAATTCCTCGCCAATGCCCCAAAACTGAGTAATTGTATTGGAGGTATATATTAATTGTTTTTTTTTTTTTTTTTTTTTTTTTTTTTTTCATTCCTCCCAGCAGAAGGCTGGGAGGCGGGCTGCTGGAGAGTCATAGGGGACTCTTTTCAGCCAATCTACTACTACGGGGAGGGAAGGGGGATGGAAGGTCGGCCGTGGCCTTGTAGGGAACCATCCCAGCATTCGCCTAAGTGTCTGAGGAAAACCACGGAAAACCTCAGACAGGATGGCCGAACCGAGTTTAACCCCGGTCCTCCCGAATGATAGGTAGGAGGCCAATATTGGCCTCCTCCCATCTCGGTCGTTAATATTAATTGAATTCTATCGACATTTATAAGGACCGAAAGTTTTATCTAACCTGCGAGAAAATAATGATTGTTCACATCTTTCTGCTAATCGTATTAAAGTTGTGTTTGTTTGTGTGTTAAGGTGTATTTTTGAAACATAAATTTTTAATCATTCCTCGATTTACGTAACTGACTAAGGAAAGATGATTAAAAACTGAGTTCATGATGGCCGGTCATGGTCAAAATACTAACTCACACAAATTGGTCTTATTCAGGTTTTAGTAAGAAGCTTTAAAGCGTTTCTCGTAACTAAGATATAAGCAACGTCTTAACATTTTACTACGCTATTATAAACAAACTTCTGACAGCTTTAAAGTTAGCACTCAAAGTAGGTCCAGTAAAGTTATACGTAAAAGGTATGTACTCCTGCGTATCAGAAGAAATTCGAGAATTACGCTATTTGCGATGTAACGAGACAACTAATAGGCGACAAAAGAACGACGTCAAATGCAAAGGAGCAGTATAGGAAATAACCTTCTCTGGAAAGGTATATTGTTTAGTTCTAAATGGCAGGCTAGGACTGAAATTGAACTTTCTAAAACTGTATGTGTACAGCACAGACTTTAATGGTAGTTGTAACGCCACAGTGCTATACTAGTAGCAGCATATGAAACATTAATATGAAATTAAGCCCAAGACCCATAAGTGTGTTACAAAGTGAAGCTCAGACTTAAATAATGCAATAAACAAGAAAAATTAAACCATTTGAAACATAGTAGCACAAACTGATGTTAAATACAAACTGATGTTGAAAATTCAATGGGAAGATAAAGTGAGAAATGAACATATTTGGGAAATGATTAAAAGAAAGAATTTTGTGGAAGAATGTCCCAGTGAAAAAAAAAAGATAGCGTGGTGCATAACTTTCTAAGATATGTGGGGTTACTTAATTTGTTTGAGAAGAAATCAGTCAATGATAAGATCTGCATACAATTTGAGGGCGTTGGTTATACTCCTATGTTGAGACGAATAGATTAGCTAGCGATAAGAACATATGGGGGATTCATTGAAATAACACAAGACACTGAAGATGGGAAAAACGAAAAGTATGGTTACAGGTTCTAGTCAGAACAGATGCTTTGATTTAGTTCATAAGTCAAAAGATATTCACAGTTATACAATGACTCTCCCTACATATTTGAAATACCTTTAACATTTATTCTTTGACAAAACATAAACTACTGTTAATTTAAGTATCGATTGAGAGGTGGGCTGCGATACAAAATTGTAGCATACTTTTAAAAGTTGTAATCACCATTTGTTTGCAACAAAATTAATATTTTTTTGTTGTTTTTTTGGGGGTGGGGAGTGTCAGAGTTGTAAAGTAACGTTTTTCTTTCATTTTTAATCTGTATAAAAATAAATTATATCGAGTTATGTCAATGTAATTTGTAAAATAGAAACAAAGAAAAACTACATGTGCTACGCTAAGAGCAAAATGAAGTAAAAAGGAATTACTAAAAAGGGTAACACTACCCAAACCGTCAACTGGAAACTGTAAGATCGGCTCAACTTGTTGTTAGCTACGACATTAAACATATTGTGTTGTAATTAAGGTTTGAATAGCAAACGAAAAAATAATTAACTTCAGGTGCACTAAGAAAAATCACGAGTAAGGAATATAATAAAAACCTCAGAACTCGTGACAGACATATAATGTGCTTTCATCATGAAATCAATAGTGCACCTGAAAATTCGTCGGCTTTGTGGTGTGTGTGGAAACATAAAACGTTGCGAAACACGCATATTACTAAACACGAATAACTTTATTACGGAATTGTAAATAATAATACCACCAGATTCAGGAAAAAAATTAAGATATTTTGTTTGAAGTGCCACGTTTCTTCTAAAACGTTATAAATCAAGTCGGCAGGTTGTTAATCTATAATAAATTAAAAAAAAGACGGATAAAGTACTACAATATTAGAAGGCTATCCCATTAATTACAAACATTAATAATTTTAAAAGAAGTAAGTCCAAATGTAGGTAACGGAACCGCTTTTTTAGAGTTTAAATTCGAAAAAATTAATTGTTACATCACCGCGTTTACTGAGACTGAAATAATAAACAATTATGCAATGGAAGGAGAAAGATTTTGAATCTGTGTCTAAAATTACTGCTAAGCAAAGACAATAAAGATAATTCTTTTTACAATAACTTTCCATGAAAGTATTCACTAATGTACGCAGAAACTATGTAAAATATAAAAAAATCATCTAATTTAAAAACAGATTGCGAAAATGATTCGTTTTTGGTAGTAAGAGTCGGTTTTCTCTGGCAAAACTGTTAAAAACTTTTCAGTAAAAAGATATTCGTGGTGTCTGAAATAATAAAAAACGTTCATAACTAACTAAGTTCGGAAACTTATGTGGTTACTCCTCTTCATCACGAAAACAAATAACGACGACCAAATTTATTAGCAACATTTAGGGATCTTATCTCGTTGCCTCACAAAGAAGAAAACCAGTTTTTTATAGGACGTGCAACACCTATCAATGTAAAAACATTTCGAATTATTGTTCCTGTTTTGATATTAAAACTCACTATTTATTAATTCATTGCTATCGTTTCCTTTAATCTAAGTTACACTCACAAAAATATTTAATTATAAGACGTTTACTGTTTCTGCAAATGAGAAAATCAGAAAGAAACAAGGTGGATGTTCTTCAGTTCAAGTTACTGGGATTTTTTTTCTCCTGATTATTACAAATTTGTATCTTCCAATAAGCAATTTTGCACATATTTAAAAGGAATAAATTGCGTTATATCACCACTTGCATATGGTGACAGTGGGCGTAATCTCATTTTGCACTCACGAGAGAAATTTCATGTTTTGTAGTACAAACGGTGAATTACGGCTCAAGTTAAGCCACGAGTGCAGGTATAATAGAGGCGTTAAGGCCCCATGCAACAGAACCACGTCATAAGCTACTCAGCTCACAGTTTCAAGTTAGCCCCTCCAGCTTTACGCGAGTCGCAGACGGCAGCCATGTTATTATACGTAAACATAGGAACGAGGTGGTGCGTTGCCACTTATTTGACTCGCAGAAACGTCGTTACAACGAAGTTACGGAAAGCATTTCCGGCAGTGAAATCACAGAAAAATGTAGGGCGCACTTCTAGCTGACTTTCCCAACTATTATTACTTTCCTTGGATACATTAATATATTGGTTTCCAAAGTTTTTAATTACGTCAATATGTATGCGAATTTTTACTTCGATTGTTACATTCATTTTATGCATAGAACATTGGTTTGAAGTGTTACTAACGACGGAATATGTACACCTATTGTTACTTTACATCAGTTTGCTGTAATCTGGTTCAGTATTTACTAACGGTAATGTGATTAAAATCCTTTAAGTACTGAAATACATGTAAACGATTTATTGTTAAATTTTTTTAAAAATCATATAATTGCAAATGTAACGTTCCTCCAAGTATGAATTAGAGTTAAAATAAATAAAGGAAACAGAAGAAATCTGTTGTAAACTCAGAATACATTTTTTTTCGCAAAAAAGCATTTTATATTTTCTATAAAATCAAGTATAACATTAATAGAAATTCTGTATAGCCTTATCCTCAAGTGAAATTAACAACAAATCGGCAAAACAATGGTGTATTTTTTTTTCACAAATCTACAGAATTAATTAAAAATCTGTTAAGAAATCGGCTTTAATATACAGCAATAAACTAATCTTATGAAAAAATGATTTTGGTTTTTAGTTAAAGGAAATTTTTTATTAAATTCATTTGCTTTGTGAGATGATTGTTTTACTTTCCTTCAATTATTGTATCGAAGCATCCTA